>CAJNJA010024352.1:0-32946 GCA_905231915.1 Symbiodinium necroappetens | reverse complement strand
TTTATAGGGTTTTTAGGGTTTAGGGGACTGGGCGTCAGATGAAGCCAGAAGGAAACCCGGAAGAAAAGCTCCAAAGAAGAGGAGTTTAAGGTAGAGGCTGGATCGTGCGGTACGTGTCCCTTTTCGGCATTCTCCTTAAACGCGTGTGAGGCATCGTCGCTTCTGCTTGCGCTGGAGAACATCAGCAACTGCCTTTCTGCCTGAATTCTTAATTTCTTCATGGGACCCTTGCAGCTGTGCAAAACAGGGTTCCCTATTCAGCTCCAGGGGGTCTGAGATGGATGGATTTATCAAGCCCTGCCTGCCGCCAGTCTAAACTCACCCTCAAAAGTGAAATCCTAAACTCTAACCGCCAAACAGAAGACCGCCGAGGCACGGTTGCCGTCTGCTATGCCCTTAGCGTGGCTGTTCTCTGCTGGATCTGCTTCCGGGGGCTGCCAAAGAAGCAGCCCCAGCACCCCAGTGTCCGACATGGGGGCTCTACCAGGTGGGCCTCGGGGCAGGGGCGGTAGAGAGGTTCTTTCAGGTGTCCTTCAAGGGATACAACATGAGTCATGTTTCAAAAAAAAACAACCAGAAAAAATGGAATCGCTGACTGATCATGCAGGAGTTCAACCGTTGAAAGGTTTGGGCGTGAGGATCTGCAGGTTGACTGACCTGGCAGCTCACTTCGGGGCTTGAGGTTTAAGTACTGTGGTTTATGGTCCAGAGTTTAGAAGTGTTTAGGGGTTTAGGGGATTAGGATTTAGGACAAACTTAGCATTAGGACTTCGGGGCTTTTGCAAGTTTAAGAGTTGCAAGAATGCAGGTCCGTTGGGTCTCATGCTGCCGAGTGCGGCAAGGAAGGATTTTCGAACTAACCAGCCGGTAGTAGCTAAAGCAAAGTCTATGGGGCTTTTTGGTCTACTATGGGCGCCTTAATAATTACCTATACTATTTTGGGGGTTCCTCATTAAGATTATAGTATAATGGGCCCCAAAACCCTATTCTAATTCTGAAGGCCCCTATATTACCAATACTGCGGTTGAATTTGGGATTCCTTCTTGTAATTATAGCATAATATACACCAAAAACTATTCTAATTATGAAGGCCGCTATATTATGCGCACTGTACCTCGGTTCGTCAAGACAGAGTCGCGTACTATCATCACACATAAGATAGCTAGAGAATGGTAGCAATGGCAAACTACAGCTGCAATTTATGCTATTGACACTCTTGGATTACAGCTGCTCGCGGTCGGGATACGATTGCCATGTACTTCTATTACCGGTACCATTGTAACTACAGTCCCTGTTCCGGCAAATCTTACCGTCAGCCTCGCCAACGTCATCATCCTTAGAGCTCTCGTTTCCAAGTAGGGTTACAGGGTTCCAAGACCTAATGAACCCTGGCAAATCTGCTGAGACACTGAGGAGGCGCTTGCCGAGCGCCGCCAACCTCTGAATTTAACTGCTTAAATCCCAAAAATCTTTCTCGTAGTCCGTAAACCCTACACCCTAAACCCTAAACCCTACACCCCAAAGTCTAAGTCAACCTCGGAGACTCAATACAGTCTGGTGCTCTTCCTGGGTACCGTCTACGCGTTTGCCTATTTTGCCACAGACCAGTACGTGCCGAGCATGCCGCAGATGGAGGTCATGCTGGGGTCGAGGGCTTAAGGACTGTAAAGGCTTATGTAGTGTGAAGAGGTTTGAATTGCGATAGATTCTGGATCATGCCAGAGTTTCTTTCAGGTCTGGGAAAATCGGATTCGGTACAAGGCTGAGTGCGCAGGTTTGCTAGAAGTTTTGAATGTCCGATAGAAGACTCCGAGATTGTCTGCCTTTGGGTGGCACGTTTACCGAGCGCTTCGCAAATAGAACCTCCACAGAGGTCCAAGCTGCCCCAGCATCATTGCCGCAATGATGGTGATGACGGTGTTAATGCTGCCGCTGTCATTTTTTGGTGTTGAGGATGATGGTGGTAGTGGCGGCCACCATCATTATCATCATCATCATCATCAGCACCGCCACCAGCATGACACTCATAATCCAGTTCAACAACCTCACTGATAGTAGCACCAGCATCATCGCCATCATGTCCATCATCACGATCATCACCATCGTCACTATCATCACGGCCACTGTTCTCCCCACTACCATCACCATGGTCATCATCATTATCTTCCAAAACAACATCATTCTCATCATCGCTGTGGCCAGGGTCATCCCATCTGCAGCCCTTGATAGCAGGTGGACCTGCATGGCTCGCAAACGCTGCTGAGTGCTTCGGTGCAGCTGAACCTGGTGGTGAAGGCTGGAAGCACGACGTTTCTGCTAGTCAGTTCGTCCCTGTCCCTTTGGGTCGCGCCCCGATTGCAGGCCGTTTCCGGGGTGCTTTCCGCCAGCCTCTCCGACCGAATTGGCCGCAAGCCGGTCGCTTTGCAGATATATCCATTGTCTCGGGTATCGGGAAGCCCAGGTGGAGAACCAGAGCTGTCAATTCTGAGCCTAGACCTCAGGCCTAAACCTTAAGCCCTAAACCCTAAACCCTAAGCCCACTGTTTTCATTGCGGAAGCCTTCGAGCTGTGTTTTGACTGCGCTTAGGGCTCTGTCTCAGGGTTTTAGGGCTTGGGGTTCGAGGTTTCAGGGTTTTAGGGCTTGGGGTTCGAGGTTTCAGGGTTTTAGGGCTTGGGGTTCGAGGGCTTAGGGTTTCAGCGTGGAGTTTTATGGCTAAGGGTTTCAGATCATCGGGTTAGGGGTTTGGAGTTTTAGGGTTTCGGGGCTTGGAGTTTTAAATCTCAGGGTTTCAGATCATAGGATTTGGGGTTTGGAGTTTCCGGGTAGACGTAGGCTTTCTGTTTGAGGGCTTAAGCGGGGCATAAGGATGCAGGGCTAGGGGCTAAGACGGTTAACATAGGGCCCTAAATAGTTATCAGTAGTATACTATTTTGGGGGTTCCTTCTTATAATTGTACAAGAGTAGATCCCCGAAGCCTATTCTAAGTATTAATGCCCCTACATTAACCCCTCCATGCGCTAAGCCGGTCTTAACTTTGCCAGCTGGAAATCTGACCTCCGCGGTGTAAGGGTAAAGCCCTAAACCCTAAACCCTAAGCCCTAAGCCCTAAACCCTAAACCTTAAGGGGTTCAGAGTCTGGAAGGAGGGGAAGTGTGATTCCTGGTAAGAAACCTGGGGCTTGAACCTTGAAGCTAAGGCTCAGGCTCCGGTTTAGGGTTTAGGGTTTAGGGTTCAGGGTTTAGGGTTCAGGGTTCAGGGTGTAGGGTTCCCAACTTCTGGAGAATCAGGTCCTACTGGTGGGCACGGTGCTTCTTTCGCTGGCGAGCTTTTGCTGCGGCTGTGCTGGTCGTATCGAGACTTGGGCCCCCAGAAACCCGTCAAGGAAGCCTTAGAGATTCCACTTAAAAAGAGGATCCTCTTTAGGGTTTAGGGTTTAGGACCCTAAACCCTAATCTAGGACATTTTCAGGTGGGTAGTTACCGTTATGGGAGCCTTATAGAAGGGTCTATAGACCTTAATAGGAGCCTTGTAGAAGCCCTATATACCCTAAAGTCCCCCACCCGTAGTTTCCTTTAACCAGGGAGGCTTTCAGGTTCAAGCCCAGACCTTGTTTGGGGAATCTCTTGCGCAGGGGCCTCGGAAGCGACATGTTTCCCCCTGTGGAAGAGAACAGCAGCAAACAGCAGTGGCAGTAGCACAGGCGTATTTGAGTTGTTGCAGCCTTGTACTGCTGTTTGGAATTTTGGTTGTTGTTCTTGTTCTTCTTGATTTTTGTTGTTGTTGGTGGTGGAGGCTGCCACGGACTCATGGAGCTTCGGGATTCGACAAGTCGTTGTTAGTGTCATTGCTGTTGCAGCTTGTTTTGTCTCTGTCTTGTGCTGTTCGTACTGCTCTCAGACGGTTTGCCACTTTGCCAACGATGACTGCGGAAAGCTTCCGGTGAAGGCTGCAAAGTCCTTCACCGATTGTGGTGCCTACGGGGCTTGCGACGTCCTACGGTCCCAGGACCCCATACCACCAAGACCCAGCTGCTTTCCCAGGAATGGTTCTTAGCGGCTCGGGTACTCCAGGCAGGACCGACTGGGGGGTTTCGACTTTGGGTTTCCGCAGGGCAGAGAGGCTTGCCGGTCCTACTCCCAAGACGCTAGGCTACATCTTGGGATGGCCCGGATGCAAGGCGACGTTTCTGAAGGTTTCCACAGAAGCCTTCATAGAATCCCTAATTTCGGCCGTTACAAGCCATGCAAGGCCAAAGCTCTAATGCCTAAACCCCCACACCTTACATCCGATACCCCAAAACCCAACAGGGCATGGGCGAGAGTGTGGAGCCCGTCGTCTTTGCCATGGCCAGGGACTTCTTCCCGCAGAGGGAGGAGCGCCCCTCGGAAAAGAAGCTGGTCTTCTTGTCAAGGAATTTTTGAGGTATCATACTCAGGAAAGCAACCCTAAACCCTAAGCCCTGAACCCTAAACCCTGAACCCTAAGCCCTAAACCCTAAGCCCTACACCCTAATCCCTAAATCCTAAAACCTAAACCCTGAACCTTAAACCCTAAACGCTATACGCAGAGATTCCCATGGTGGTAACTTAAGCTTTGTTCCTACCAATAAGCCCAGGCAGGGGCGCTCCCAAGGGTTTAAAGTTTAGGGTTTAGGGTTCAGGATTTAGGGTTTAGGGCTTAGGGCTTAGGGTTTAGGGTTTAGGGTTCAGGGTTTAGGGTTTAGGGTTCAGGGTTTAGGGTTTATTGTAAGGGTGCCTGTAAGGGTTGCCGTGCTACGAGTGACCACTAGGGTTACAAGTTACGCAGAGTTGCTACAAGGGTTACTATACTGCTGGATCAGGGATCGGGAGTTTAAGGAATTCGGGGGGCCTCAATTTTCCGAAGAGAAAGCTCCAGCAGATCTCTTGCAGGAAGGCGCGGCACGCTTTGCCTACATGTCATGCGCTTGTGGGGTACATCCTCCCTCACCGGAAACTCTGAGGGTTATAGCCTACAGGGCCTTTTCTGGGGGTTTAGATTCAGGGTTTTGGGTTTCGCGTTTTGGGCCTAGCGTTGGGAGTCATGAGCTTTCGAGTCTAAGCTTATGGTTCGCACGTCGTGTGATCAGTCCCCGAGGACCGCGGCCCGCTAGTCACATTTCCGGGCTTACGATACCCCGTAACCTCCTAGCCCACAGCCCTAAGCCCTATAAACCTTGATTCCTGAATCCCTAACCCTCAGCCCTAAACCCCAAACCTGAAATTCTAAGCATTACACAAACCCAAGACCGCATGTGGATCGCCTTGCTCTGCTTTTGGGATCTTGGGTCGCAGGAGCTTAAGGTGCAAATGCTGGATATGACGATGTAACTGAGACAACCACTTGCCCTCAGCTCAGTAGCAATGCTACCATAACCCACCGTAGCAAAGGCGGCAGCGTCTGGCAGCTATTTCGCAGAAGAGGCGTAAGGATCTACAGCCCGAAGCCTGCACCTCAAAGGCTTCCTGATGGTGGCGGCCATGAAGATGCTGTCCTTCGTCGGCATCGCCCTCGCTCCGTCTCTTGGACTGCTGTGCGCGGCGATACCGAAATTACATGCAGGTGTTCTACATGCAAGGAAACCAGAGTCGTGGCACAGTCGCATGTAGTCGAAGGCTGAGGGAGAACGTGGGCCATAAAGGCAGCAGGCTTCGATTCGAAGCTCTTCTTCTGGGTGCATGTTCAAGCCCTAAACCCTAAACCCTAAACCCTAAGCCTGCACCAGGTTCGTCGGTGGGCTTTGCGCCGAATTCTTCAGCTGGCGTGTGACCTTCTTCGGCTTAGCCGTGGCCCCTTCTCCTGCAAGGACTTGTCGTAGCCCCGAACCCCAAAAAATCCGAATCCCATCTACCTCTGCAGGGCCTTTAGGCCCTAATTACGGTTTGGAGGCCCTTTTTTTCGGGTTTAATAGGCAGGTCGGTTAGGCTGCAAAGACCAAAAAAGGCGTGATCTATACCGAACATATGGTAAAGCGCAGCGTCCAGAGTGACCCTAAACCCTCAACCCTAAACCCTAAACCGTTCTTGTCGTGGAGATCCTGGTGCTCTTGAAGTCTCCTGGGTAGTATTGGGAGACCCCCGTTTTTAGGGAACCCTTCTTAACCCGTACTTTTGGCTCTCTTCGAAGGGGGACCTTATTGAGAGGGTCTATATCCCCAAGGGTCCCCTTGATCCTAACTCCCAAAGTCCTAAACCCGGAGTCCTAGCCCATACTCGCCGACTCGCTGATCAGGTTTGGGCTTTGCTGTTCCTCTATGCTGTCTTCGCGGTGGAGGACTCAAGAGTTTTGGAACCCCGGGGGGGGGGGGGGGGGGGGTAAGTTTAGGGTTTAGGGCTTTAAGTTTCGGGTTTGGGGGTTAAGGAGCTAAGGGGCTGATCATGGTATAGGACTGCACAAAGCCTCGTGGAAGTCAGTCGGGCTGAAAGCAAAGTCTCGGTTCCTGGGTGCCCCCTTTACAATAAGGGTACCCTTTTTTCCTACTATTTGGTTTATAATAAGGGGACCCTAGCAAAAGGCAACAACAATACTACTCAGGAACCTAGAACTTTACGAAAGAGAATGGAAGGATAGAGAAAGCTCTGTCAACAAAAATACACACAGGACCAAATGACCCTTCAAAGTAGGGCCCTTTAAGGGGTTCCTTTGCGGGGGTTTAGGATTTAGGGCCTGAAAATGACCAAGTGACCCTCAAAAGTAGGGGCCCTATACCCTTCTAGTATGAATGGCTTTGGGCAACTGACGCGCTACCATTGCATCACTTGGACCCTTCCACACCCCACAAACCCCTGATAAAACCCTCACAAGAACCAAGGACATCCCTGACAATATTGAAATCTAAACTCCGAAGGTTGAAGGATAAAACCCTCATAAAGCTAAGGCCCCGAATATTAAACCCCAGACGCTAAAGAACCCTAGACCCCCAAATTCTACACCATAAACTCGCGTTGCAGACTCCGGCCTCCAGGACAATCCCCAGATCACTGAATCCAGGTTCAGCGTGAGGTGAGAAGAAGGCCTTTGGTGCGTCAGCCTTACCTAGAAGGTCATACGGTTCATGATACAAATCCCGCAGTACGACCCATAGGAAGGAGTTTACCATAATTTTCATGGTTCAGGGTGCTTAAGGTACTGCAGGATTTCTATCATCAACAGTACGCTATCTGTTGTTTAGGGTAGTACCTAGTTTTCTGGTTAGGATCGGTTATGTAGAAAAAAATTAGGTACCCGAAGAGTATGACTCCGTAGTAGGTATGGCTAAGGCCCACATTTTGACTAGGCTCATGGTCAGCGCGGTTCGTGATTTGAGGTTTTAAGGTTCAGGGTTCAAGCCCACAGGCCAAACGTGGGATTTTGGGGTTCGGATCTGTTGGCGGAGTAAGCGGGTTTAGGAATATAGTTAATTATATAATCTTTCTGACAGGGTTCTACGGCGGGTCCTATTGCGGGATCTAGAATCTAGACGGCTCAGGGTTTTGGGCGTACCTATGTGGGCTTTGGGGTGCCGGGTGCAGGTCGAGTTTAACATTCGTCGCGAAATCTTCTTGAAAGGTCGAGTCTACGGCTTTCGGGCTGTTTAGAGCTCAGGTTTCAGGGTTATAAGGGGTTTAGCTTCTATGCATCTTGTGAAGTTGGATTGTGAACGGGATCCTATAGGCTGTCATATGGCTCCTCGTGTGTGTATTATCCCTAAACCCTAAACCCCAAACCCGGGCTCCATAGAACTTTCCGTAGAGGCCAACATCCCCTAGCCATAGAATGTAATTTTCATTCTGCACAAGAAGCCTACAGGCTGACCCTGGCTAGGTTTTAGGTTCTAGGGTTTAGGCTTTAGGGCTTTGGCTTTCGGTCTGGGGATAACGGGTTTAGGATTTAGGGTTTAGGAGACAAGCAGCAATGCATGTGGGCTTTCTGTGAGTCTGTCCCATTCTGGATTGGGCCTTCTGGGAGGCTGTGTGGCGGTGCCGGAAGAAGCAGTGGGACTTTTGTGAATGGCGGGAATCGTCGAAAAGGGAAGAACGGTGCTCCAGCTCGTGAAGGGTTGGGGGGTGTAACCTTTGTCAAGAATGGGGCCGGCTCCAACTCGTGAAGGGTTGGGGGGTCCACCCCTTGTCAAGAGGACGTCTTAGAGCCACCGGTACGAAAGCCTCAACATGGTCGGGTTATGCTGCCCTCCAACTTAAGGTTAATTCTGTCCTGGGGTTATAAATGCCACAAGAAAGCTTAAAGCTATTTGCTACCGGCTCTGCTGAGGTCCCCACTCCTGTGACACGAATTCCACCGTAGACGTGGCATGCGGGAAGCCCAGGGGAACCTCGTGCTTTCAGAATTGGTTTTTCGGAGTTCAGGCGTTTGGGAAAGTGCCGTCCTTTTAAGCAGCGTAGACACTAACCATGTCATAGGTACCTTCACACATTAGTCTGTTCTTGAAGATTCTGGGGGGGCATGGCCGCGAAGGAACTACTAGACAAAGGCTGGACAGTTCGACGACAACGGCACGTTGAAGGAACTATGGGTTTTTTAGGGTTCAGGGGTTCGAAACTTCGAACCCCGTTCTAGAATGTAGATACAGCTCAGGGAACGGCAGGCTTCACTGTTTGGAACATGGAAACCACATTGTAGCTCCCGGCTCGTCCACCCAGACCCCCAAAAGCATCCCCAAAGTAGGTCCTTTAACATGGCTTCCTACAAATCTGGGTAGTGGTATGGGGTACGAAATTAGGGGTTTCTACTTGCTAGATCCTCGGTAGAAAGTACTCTTTAGTAATCATACAGTCCCCAAATTCGCGGACCTACTTGTCGGAAAACCCGCAACCCTGAACCCTAAAACCCTAAAACCCCAAACTTTAAACCCTAAACCCTAAAACCCTAAACCCTAAACCCTGCCCCCCCCCTCCCCCAAGCTCTTCCATGCCAAAAGCGGCATAGAGCACATCGCCGGGCTCGAGGACGACGTCTATGAGAGGAGTTCCCAGGTGCTGCAGGACCTCGAAGAGTTCAGGGTTTAGGGCTGTAGGGTTCAGGAGTTAGGGGTTTCGGGTCGGTTTAGGGTTTAGGGTTTAGGGTTCAGGGTTAAGGGCTGCAGGGTTCAGGATTTAGGGGTTTCGGGTTTACGATGAGCAAAGTAAGAAAACATGACCTCGAGGGGTTCAAGGTTTGGGGCTGTAGGGTCCAGGGATCTATAGGGTTCTTTAAAGGGATCTATAGGTTTCCTTAAAGGGACCTTGAGGGGTTCAGGGCTGTAGGGGTTTTAGGGTTTTAGGGGTTTAGGGCTTAAGGGTTTTAGGGGTTTAGGGTGTTAGGGCTTAAGGGTTTTCGGGGTTCAGGTTTTAGGGCTGTAGGGTTCAGGGTTTGGGGGTTTCGGGTTTACGATGAGCAAAGTAAGAAAACATGTACTAACTATGAACCTTTTGAGTAGTCAGGATTCAGGGGCTTCGGGCTTAAGATGAGCAAAGTAGCAAAACATGTGCTAACTATGAAGCTTCAAGTAGTCAAGGCAGTAATAACAGCAGCAGTGGTGATGACGATGATGGTGATGTAAGAAGCTGACCCAACGGACAAGTCGGATGATGATGGTGATGCTGCTGCTGATGCTGATGATGATAATAGCAGTGATAATGATCATGATAATGATGATGATGCTGGTAGTGGTGGTGGTGATGGTGATGAGGATGATGAGGATGAGGAGGAGGAGGACGCTGAGGCTGTGATGATGATGATGATGATGGTTATGATGATGATGATGGTGATGATGATGATGATGTTGGTGGTAGTGGTGGTGATGGTAATGCCGATGATGATGCCGATGATGATGACAATGATGATGACGATGATGACGATAATAATAATAATAATAATAATAGTAATAATAATAATAATAATAATGATGATGATGATGACGATGACGATGACGATGACTATGACGATGAGGATGATGATGATGGTGATGATGATGATGATGGCTGTGCTGATGATGATGATGATGCTGATGATGACGGTGGCCAGGGCATTAATAAGTGTTGGGAAGTAGTGGTAATAGTGCTAGTGATAAAATGCAAACTTGAGATACTAACGATCGCAGCAATGTACATGGTGCTTGCTATACTGTAGCAATGATAGTCGTAACACTCGTCTCACCGTTCAGCGCCTTGTGAAAGTTTCGAAAACCACGTAGTCGGAGATGTTATTGCTAGCAAGATCACGGTATAGAGAGAATCATAGAACGAGAGAGAGAGAGAGAGAGAGAGAGAGAGAGATGGAGAGAGAGAGAGAGAGAGAAAACGACAACATATCGAGCGAGAGAGATAGAGAGAGTACGGGAGAGAGTACACCCCGAAGAAAAACCTATCTTGTGTCATGTGGCATCGCCATCTTTGCCGCGTCGCAGAGGATCCTGCCGCACTGCTCTAGCAGATTCAGGATGTAAGCTGTAGGGTTGTAGGGCCTATCCTTTCAAGCATGCCGGAAGTGTTGCTGAATTTAGTTGGGAAGCCCTGACCCTAAACCCCTAGCCCCGGCCCTAAACGCTGAAAGGAATGCGGATCATATACCCTGGAGTCGGAACCACGCACCGGAAGAAGCAGGCTGGCTTCGACTTGGCAGCGCCAGCACAAGTTGCAGTAAACCCTACAGCAGTGTCTGGGGTATATTCTGGGTATTCCCGTACCTTAAGGCTCTAAGGACTCATATTTAAGGCTTTCGGGCCCCAAGACCCTATTACATAAGGCTTTTGGGCTGTTTTGATGCTAAGGGGTATAATCGGGTTTAATTTGGTTGCACAAGGTTTGTTATGCAAAATCTAGGAAGGCCAACAAGAGTGCCTCCTTTTCCTACTATTGAGCTGTAGTTCGGAGAGCATACACTAGACAACGCAAGCGGGCAGCATGGGGTGACCTCCAAGGGGGTTTGAGTTCTGGTTTAGGGTTAAGGATCCAAAGGACACAATAATAAGGTACTTTAGTTGCGGATAGTAGTTATCTATGTCAATATTTGGGAGAGTATATGATTATTAGGTACTTGGACCCTTAGGGTAGGGTTTAGCTTAGGGTTTAGGGGTTTCGACATCTCCAAATCCTCGACGCTTGTTCTCTTGACGCCACCTCTTGTATGGTAAACCCTAAACCCTAAGGCCCTTAAGCCCATGACTAAGAAAAAATAGGGTAACTAGACGTCGATTTCACCACTCCTCAAAGTTATGTATAATGAATCGGGCTCGATATTAAAAAACAATAGGGGGAAAATTAAAACGTGTTCACCCCCTAAGCCCTAAACCTTAAACCCTAAAAGAAATGTCCTGCAGTTTCGGGGGCCGAGGTAAACTTCTGACCAACCGTAAACTCCCCATCCCAATAAGGTTTAGGGCTTTGGGTTAAGGGTTTAGGAGTTTGGGGCTTATAGGGCTTAGGCTTAGGGTTTGGGGGGGCTAGGGTTTAGGGTTTAGGGTTTTAGGAGTTTGGGGTTTTGGGTTTCGGGTTTAGGACTTAGGGGTTTAGGGTTTTCGGGTTTGGGGTTTAGGGGCTGGGGATCCATTTACCCTGTGCATCGTTTCTGATTGCTATGGGGCCTAAACCCTAACAGCAGTGTATCTTAGTTTAGGGGTGTGTCTTCGGTATATTCTCTTTCTGGGCACGTCGTGGCCAGTCCTTTGCCACTGCGGGCGGGGCGAATGCCTGCCACCTGAGCAGCATGCCGGGGACATTTAAAGCCCAGGCAAGCCAACACCCAGCATGAAGCTATAACATGCGCTGGCGCAAAAACATTAAAATCTAGCCCAACACCCGCACCCTAAAGCCTAAAGCCTAAAACCTACACCCCCCCCCCAAGCCTAAAACCTAAGCTCCTAACCCTTAGCATCAAAATAGCCCAAAAGCCAATAGGGTCTTTGGGCCCAAAAGCTTTAAAATATGAGTCCTTTGAGGGTAAGGGTAAACCCAAAAGCCCCATAAACCCCTAACCCCTAAACCCTAAACCCCTAAACCCCTAAACCCTAAACCCTGAACCCCTAATCCCCTGCAAGCCCTGACGCCCCTGTCTGAATGCCCATGACCGCAATCTGTCGCAGCTGAAGGTCGACGTGAACCCTAAAACGGTTTAGGGTTTAGGGTTTCAGGTTTAGGGTTTAGGGTTTAGGATATAGGGTTTAGGGTTTAGGGGCTTAGGGTTTAGGATAGTAGTTTTGTAGGTTAGCATCTTGGGTTTAGGGGTTGAAGTTCAGGGCTTATGATTACCAAGTACTTGGACCCTGAGGGTCGGGTATGTCATAACAAAAACCCCTATTCTAACGATCCGGGGGTGTATACCCATAGGTCCCTAAGTAGTTCCTTTGTATGGTTTATATTTAGAATCCTATAAGGTAACCCCAAAAAGGAACTACTTTGGGGCCTATGGGTATACGATTCCTTAAGGCAGCTAATAATCATAAACTCTCCCAAATATTAACCTAGATAACTACTATTCGCAACCAAAGAACCTTATTATTGGGTCCTTTGGACCCTTAGGGTTAGGGGCCTATGGCCCTAGACCCTAAGCCCCTAAGCCCCTAAGCCCCTAAACCCAAAAATTTTAAACCCTAAACCCTAAACCCTTAGGGTTAAGGCAGCGACCTCTTCCGCCCGGTGGCTTGGAAGATCAGAACGTCCTGGCGATCCTCGGCTCGTTTTGCGGATCCTTTCAAACCCTAACCCCCCAGGTACCTACTATATAGGGTACTAGAGCCCCTAGGGCCCTATATAGTAGGTACCTGGAGGGTTAGGGAAAGCTGAGTACCCTCGCCCCTGGCTGGGATTGGGGCTTGTAGGGTTTAGGGCTTGGGGTTTAGGGTTTGGGGTTTAGGGCTTTTAGGGCTGAGGGCTTATACGGTTTAGGGCTTAGGGGATGGGGTTTAGGGTTTAGGGCTTGGGGATAGGGGTTGAGTACCCTAGTGCCGGGTAGGAGGATGAAAACCCCAAGGTAGTTGGATATTCCTTAAAATTAAGGGCTTTTGGAAGGCTCGATCCTGACACTTTGCTAACCCTAAAGACCCTAAACTCTACGAAATACTCCGACTCTGGCAACTCCAAGATCCTAGCTCTGATACTTCGTAGCTAAGGCGCCGGTATCTACGAGTAGGGTTGAGTTTTCGGGGTTTGTTCTCCAGGGCTTGGGCTACATGAAAGCCCCAGTATGCAATGAAGACCCCTGAAGAGCAGTTTTGGAAGCCTTGAAGGAACATTCAACCAAACCCGTAACCTTAACCTACTGTAACAAATGACGATCCGTAAAGAATTAAACCTTAACCTAACAAATGACGATTCTGCTGCGAGTCTGTGTGCGCTGGAACGGACACTTCCAATCCAGGACCGGTGATGTAGGCCTCAGGCTTCAGGCAACCGTAGAAACCCCTGGACACGAACCCTAAGGCTCAACATAGCCCAACAGCCTCTTATAGTATGGTCTTTGGGCCCAAAAGCCTCAAAATATGAGTCCTTAGAGCCTGAGGGTTAGAACAGGCTCCCTTAACCCTAAACCCTCAGCCGTGGCTATGAGATACCAGAGCTAAGGATGGAGAGTATGATTTAGAGGCTTCATCTAGACTACCATTTTGGAACCTCGGTCCCTAAAACCATAAGAAGGATGGTCTTTTGGGGGCCTGATTTCCCTGATGTATGTGTGTGTATGTATGTATGTATGTATGTACGTATGTATGTATGTGTGTATATAGATAGATAGATAGATAGATAGATAGATAGATAGACCCTCTGGGTGACCACATCCACCCTTCAGGCTTCTATTTTTATCCTGTGGTTTTTGGTGCCGTTGTGTTCTCCTGTCGGGTTTAGGGATTAGGGGCTCAGGGGCTTAGGGTCTACGGGCTCAGTAGAGCTTAGGGTGCCATTTTATGTACCAGACGCCATAAATGAGGACTACTTGCACCTTTCGGGTAAAGGACGGTGTAAGTAACATCACACGGAAGCTTCAGAACACAAGGGGTGGAAGACCCGAAAAACCATGCAGCCTCCTGATGAACTTACACACTGCTTATTACTTAAACCTGACAGTTCAAACTCCAAACCAGAAAAAAAAAACATAAACGAAATGCCCTAAAGCCTTACGGTATCCTTATACAACCCCTCCTAGAAACGCCCATGAACATGGACATCCTTAAGGTACCAAATGTAGAACCCGTAAGCCCTTCAAGAGCTCTGGTAGGAACAGCACGCAACACCAAACGAACAAACCCTCAGGGCCTATAGGGTTTAGGGAAATTAGTGCCTGCTAATCACATACTCTCCCAAAGACTGGCCCAGAAAACTACTATCCCATACCCAAGTACCTCGTTCTTATAGGCCCTCTGGACCCTCATGAAAAGGAAAACGAGTCCTGTTTGTACAGGAACCTCAACTACTCGAAAAGAACCCTGAAGCTCCATGAGCAAATTGCTAAAGCAAGAAGGGCCCCACGGATCCAAGAATAAGGGGTTCTATAAGGATCTGCAGGATTCCATTTAATAAGGGATCTGTAGGGATTTGCAGGGTTTCTAAAAGAGGCTTTTAAGGGCCCAGAGGACCCAAGAATCAGGTACTTTGGTTGCGGATGGTAGTTATCTAGGTTAATACTTGGCAGAGTTTATGACATCATTGATACTTCGACCCGTAGGGAACCCCAAGCCCTAAACCCTAAAACCCCAAAACCCTGAACCCTATAAGACCTAAACCCTATAAGCCCTAAACCCTAGAACCTCTAAACTCCAAACCCCCGGGGCTTCCGACGTTGGCGGCTGACGGCCAGCCAAAAGTTCGAAGCGAGGCCAGGCAGAGCTGAGCCGCCCCGGACATGTAGAGACCTGGGAAGCTGCCGTTCTCGGCTCAGTGCTGTTAGTGACGGTTTAGGGTTTGAAGGGTTTAGGGTTCAGGGTTAGTGTCTGGGGGCCAACTATTCATCTTATGTGTATTTAGGTAATTACATATCTGGGTGCATTGTGTTCATTTGCAGGCGGGCTAAAGTCGTTTAAACGGTATTTATGTTGTGGTTCATGTAAACCTTTCAACTCAACGTCTCAGAGTATGTTGGGATGTTTAAAACCCTGAATTTCTGAGACTTTGACTATTTCATCTTCCAAGAGGCGTTTCAAAAGCTTCTCCCGTTTGATTGGATTTTGGGCCAATATAGGGGTGTGAATAAGTAGAATCGTGCTTTGGGAGTATACTGTACTACCATAGACAAGGGAATGCTATTGCTAATCATTTCCATTCCAACATTGTTTTTTAGCGGAGCTTTCTTGGTTTTGGAGTCTTGGTCTCTGGTTACAGGGTGTAGCGATGAAGCCGAAAGTTCAGCCGAAGTAATGTACGGGGGCTATTCATAAGTGGAATGGAGTTTTTGGGTATATTGTTCTAAATTATGATAAGGAACCCCCAAAGCAGAACGGGCAATTATTCACGGCCCTACGTTACCAATCTGAGTTGAACATCAGCTGCGGCAAGGCCTCCAGGGTGCAAAAACCCTAAGCCCAAAACGGCCTAGGACATCCCTAAACCCTAAACCCTAAATAAGGAGCTTGCTAGACAACCACTTGGCAGGCGCCTTGGAGGCAGGACATGTCGCGTTTGGGGTCTTTGCTGGCATGCGAAGCGTTGGAGCCGACTTTCCCTGTCCCCGATATCTATCTATCTCTCTCTCTCTCTCTCTATCTATCTATCTATCTATCTAGCTATCTATCTATATATATATATGTAGGCAAGCTGCATGCCTGCACAAACGTGTACAGTATACTGCTGGAGTCGCGAGTTTTCGCCTGGTTCCGGCCGACTCTTATGAATGCCAGCCACAGCCGCTTGCGTGGCGGTTTTGTGGCCAGCTGTCAGACGTGACAATGGCGGGCAGCCAGCCAGCTATTCACCCCCAGCATCCGAAGAAGGAGTCCGGGCTTGCTTCGCTCCTCCTCCCGAATGCTGGCGACTGCCTGCTAAGCAAGTGCGCTTGCTATGAGGGATGAGCTTTTGCCATCGACAGCAAGCGCGCTACTTCTCTGTGGTTTCCCTGGACGGCGCGATTCATTGGCGTGAACTGCCAGGAATCAGCCTTATCGAGCTGCGCACCAGCCATGATCAACAAGCGTACGACCTCCAAGTCGCCTGCGCCGGCTGCCAAAGTCAACGGTGTACCTTGAGCACTGCTCTTGTCTTCGTCCGCACGAGCCAAAAGGAGAAGTGCGACCATCTCCATGCGCCCTGTGCCAGAGGCCATGCAGAGAGGTGATTTGCCCGTATAAGGGCAAAGCATGTCTGCATCGGCCCGCCCGAGAAGTAGAAGGTGCACCAGGTGTGTGTCGTCGCCCCAGAGTGCTCGGGTCAGAGGTGTGTACAATTCATCGTCGACCTTGTCCACACTGGCACCATCATCGATCAATTTTTGCACGATTTCCGCTTCCCCGGCCGCCACTGCCGAAGTCAAAGGCGTGCGCCGCGCACTGATTCCCTCGATGTCGGCACCGGCTTCCAAAAGCAAGCGCACACTTTCCACACATCTTTTCTGTGCAGCCATGCAGAGAGGCGTCTGTTGACTTTCGGAGCAAAGGGTGCTGGTGTCTGCGCGGGCAGCCAACAGAAAATGCACCACCTTAGCATCGCCAAAGGCCACTGCAGATGTCAGTGGAGTGTGCAGGGCTCCGTCCATCTTATGCAAGTCAGCCCGGGCCTCCAGCAACATCTCGACAATCTCCAATTCCCGCCCACTGTCGCCAGCAGCTGCCCACGTTAGTGGCGTTCCCTGCTCACAGACTTGGTCCTTCTCAGCACCAGCTCCAAGCAGCATGGACACGATCTCCACGTGACCGTTGCTACAGGCCGCACACAAAGCATCAGCGTACGGAACACTGCCTGCCTCCAGTAGCAGACGGACGATCTCCTCATGGCCGTTGTTAGCAGCCAAGAAAAGCAAGGAATCATCCTGGTCCAAGCTAACATCTGGGTCTGCAGGCAACAGCAGCATGTCCTCAACAATTTGCGGCCATCCAGCCTCCAAAGCCTCCTGGAGGGAAGTCTCTTGCTCGTGGGTCAGGTGTACAAAAGGTAGCAGCACCAGCTGTATGTCGGTAATAAACGAGGACAACTTCACATTGTCAGCAAGAGGCCTTCCCTTATGCAAAAGACGCTGCCTAAACCTCGACTTGCCGCATAGGGTCTGCAGATGCCGCTTCAATGACAGCACATCTGTCAACTGTTCTTCACGTAGGGAGGCTAACTTCTCGCCGGAGACCAGCCAGATGTGCACCATTCCTGCCCGCGATTACTTGAGGACTTTCAGGTGTGTACGGAGTTCAACTAGCAAAAACGCACTATATGGACATCTGGACCACTATATATGGAGAGTTCGACCCCAAACCCTATAAACCCTAACGTACATGTGAATGCTGCTTCATGTCGGGCTTGATAAAAGGCTGCGGACGCAGCTAATCCTAAGCCTTCGACTCTCGCAGGCATGGCCCTAAGGGTCCAAAGGACTCAGAAGCAAGGTAGTTTGGTTGCGGATAGTATAGCTATCTAGGTTAATATTTAATTGGGAGAGTGTGCAATTATTAGGTTCTTGG
The DNA here is from genome assembly GCA_905231915.1 of Symbiodinium necroappetens. Classification (NCBI taxonomy): domain Eukaryota; class Dinophyceae; order Suessiales; family Symbiodiniaceae; genus Symbiodinium; species Symbiodinium necroappetens. The sequence goes on along the minus strand of CAJNJA010024352.1, from coordinate 15,364 downwards.
ACTCTTAGGGTGGGGGAAGGAGGTGACGTATGCAGTCTTGAGGGACATGTTAGAAGGAGTTGTTGTTGGCCATTCGCGCTCTGAGATGCCCCTATGGCATGTGTTGGCCTTTGGAGATTGTGCTTCCACAGTCCGAGGCCTCTAGAAAAGAATACGAGATAGGGGTCTGATTTTGGACTTTGGCTTGGTGCAATGCGATGGGGTTCTATAGGGGTTTATAACGGTTTCTAAAGGTACTGTGAATCTGGGGGCTTTATGCTGGGCTTCATATGGTGATACTGGATGGGGGCCTCGGCAAATCGAACAAGGCTTTCTCTATTGGAACTACAAAGGTGCTTGTGTTCGTAGCTCCACGGGGTTGAAGGTGATAAATACCATTGGGTTTAGGGTTTAGGGAGGTAGGAACCTGATTAAGAAACCTTGGATCTTTTCTCGGATTCCGTATAATATTACCTAAACCCTCTCACCCTTAAGCATCGCCTGTTGGGCTGAGAACACGGCCGGCATTGTTGGCATAGATTGTGGCCCGGGACATCGCGTCGCTGACGGCACCTCGTCGGCTCTTCACTCAGGCCAAGGCTATTTCAAGGAATTCTCTTCAACGGCTTTTTGTGTTCCTATGGAGGGTTGCTAGGGGCTTAAACAAGGAAGTGCCTTGAGAATGAATTAGAGTCGTGTCTTGGTTTATCTTCATCGTGAAGTTTGGGGCTGTTGCTTTGCGTTTAACAAGCTTCTTCAAGGTCAGAAAAAGCTTATAACATAGAACAAGATTGAGGGTTTTTAACCCTAAACCCATTGTCCAAAAGCAAAAAACCCTCAACACCTAGACCTTAACCCTAAAGTTAGAGGCTCCGAGGGAGGATCTCAAGCATCAGCCTTGAACTGAGCAAAGAGAACAGAAGAAAATGCACGTTTTATTCCACGTAATGTAGGGGTCTTGATAATTAGAATGCTTTTTTTTTCGGGGGGGGGGGGGGTAGTATACTGTAGCTATAACCAGGAACCCCAAGCAGTAGTATTGGTAAGCACTTAAGCCTCCATATTGACGGTTCCTATGTAAGGACAGAGAACCCATAGGGAGTACCAAGCAAGTGGTACGGTGATGATAGAAATCCTGCATTATCCCATAATAAGGAATCTACCACAATTCCCATGGTTTGGGGTCCTTAAGATGCCATAAGTAAGATACCATAATTCCCATGGTTTAGGGTCCTTAAGATGCCATAATCAAGATACCATAATTCCCATGGTTTAGGGTCCTTAAGGCCTTAAGGTAATGCAGGATTTCTATCATCAGCAGAAATGGAGATCCCGGGATCCTGAGCCGGCAGTCGGTTTAATTAGGGCCCAGTTTAGGGGCCTTACTAATTAGAGTAGGGTTTTGGGGCATAGTTACGATAAGGAGCCCTGAGGAATAACATAAGTAATTACTTTGGCTTCTAGATTAGGGGTTTAGCGGGGTTTAGGGGGCCCGCGCGGCCTTTTTCTTGCAGCCGCGTGCCTGAACCGCGCTAATAGGGAGAGAGGCACCTGACCTACACAACAGCAGGAGGGCCCGAGTTGTCTCTGAAGTCTGCCTGTACCCATAGGCCTCTAAGTAGTTCCCTTTTTCTGGTTTATAACCTACATTTTAATCCCAAAAAGGAACTACTTCGGGGACTATGGGTAATCCCACACCCAGCAAAATCGTAGGTTGTGATCCCCAAAGTTAAGATAAATCCCACCGAATCGCCAGGTAACTCCGAAATCTAAGTCTGCGGCGGAAACACGTCATACACCAGTGCGATAACCCTGAGGGTCCAAGGGACCCAATAGTTTTGTATGTGTAGATAATCATATAATGATGCAAGTTAGTACCCTGCGTGAGTATGTGTGTATAAGTAGTACTAGCCCAGGACCCAAACCCTGCAACCGAAGCAAAACACACAGAACCCCTAACTTGCCCTAAATGACCATGCGACTTTGTTGGGTGAAGGCCTCTTGCTGATGCTTCGGGTGCCTTCTACTTGCCCGCGCGTAGTCTGAAAGATAAGTCCGCCAGCACTCTTGGCAGAGCGGACAGGACCCTTTGGCCGGAAGACAAACCCCAGAACCTGTATAAGCTCTTAAGGGTGTACCCATAGGCCCCTAAGGAGTTCCTTTTTTATGGCTTATATTTAGAATCCTATAAGGTAAAGGCCCTAAGTAGTTCCTTTCTATGGTTTATAACTAATCAGAACCCTTTCTATGGTTTATACTTAGAACCCTATAAGGTAATCCCCAAAAAGGAGCTACTTAGGGGCCTATGGGTAGCGATGTAGCATACAGCGGCAAGTCTGCTCAAGTCCTAGTCGCGGAATCCTTTAAGCCGTAGAGGGAAACAACTCATCCCTAAGGCTCCAAAGGACCCAATAATTAGGTTTTCTATAAGGATTTGTTCTCCGTCCATCAAGGTGATGTTCGGATTCGAATTTGTTGAACTGGTAGCCGTTGCCATGTTCGTGGTCATAACGCGTTGACAATGAGCAAACGCAGGTTCGGATCACATGGGCTTACTACGGCACTCAGGAATTTTCACACCAAAAGAAGCTGTTGATGCTCGCTATACATGTCTGGCACTCTACAGCTCCTTGTTTAGAGAGCTCTGCTCATCTTAAAGTGTGATGCATGCCCTAGGCAGCATTCGTGCTTCATGCATTATCTTGGAGCTCGGCTCCTCAACTTTGGTCTTCGAGACCTTGAGATGGTATGGCGAAGTGGTACTCAACCCTCGTCTCTGACTGCAGGGGAATAACTACACTCCTCCTTGGATGCATCGTTTCTTAGAAACGGAAATCCACTCATCTCCTTCCCTGCTGTCTAAGATTCTGAAGACAATAACGGCAAAACATCCTACGATTGGTGCCTGCAGCATTGCGCAATGAATGACAGTCAGGAAATATGTGCACAGCTCCTGGTGTTCTAGAAGTGGTCGTTATGACCTCTAGCTCGCACAATTGTTGATCCGACAATCCAAGATGACCATCGGTCTGTACAGAAACACTTCTCGTGACCTGGGAACCAGCCGAAAGCTTACCCCTTTGAACCGGAATCTGAACCGGAGGTGGAGGGGGAGGAACCTGGACTTGAGAGGGTGATGATGGAGAGGCAAAATTCCAGGGCCTCAAGTCCACAGTTGTTGGTGATTCTGATTGACGATATGCCAACCCATCTGAGGATGAAGCTGCTGGTGTCAGGTGCACATGTACATGGGAGCTGGCTTGGGCACCCCTATCTGGAAACGTTGGTATTGGAATCTCCTCTGGGGTACTCGATGAAGCAGAAGGCGTAGTTCGGCGACGTAGACCCTGCTCAGCTTCCCTCTCAACAGCTTGTCTTACAGCCTGTTGTCGACGTTCCCTTCGTTGGCGTTGCTCATCATCAGTGAGCTGTACTGCACTTACAGAGTGAGGAGCACGTTGTAGGATACACTCACGCAAACAGTGCTTTCCAAACTCCCACACAAACAGCAGCGACAATGCCATCAGGGAACCTATAATCCATAAATCCAAGCCTAATTCAGAATTCTCCTCTTCCTCTTCCTGAGAAGTAACAGGTTGGACCTGCATCATTAGCAACGCTAGTATGAGGACGATACTTTGTCCATCCCTGGGATCAAGGTTATGCAAGGTATTAGAGGTGGCTGTTAGCGCTCGAACCGACTGATCCCCTGGGTCCCTCCTAATCACCCCCAACATCTCATTGAGACACTCTAGTCTCGGAGCGGCGAGGGCCTTTGTAAGGGTATCAGCAAGTTGAACCTCGCCCGGGCAATGCGTCACCTTGAGGCAGTTCCGATCGATCATCTCCTTGAGGAAGTTAGCTCGAACGCGAAGATGTCGAGTTCTCTGAGAACCCCCACCTTCCGCTAAAGTTATGGCGGCGACATTGTCTACCCTAAGCTCTTTCTTAACTTCATCTTCAAAGAGTTCAGATATCAAGGCATCGATCGATTGTCCAAGTACGACTCCTTCGCACGCAGCTATAAGTTCACTCTCGGCTGTGCTAAGACTAACCAACGTCTGCTTTCTGGATTTCCAGAAAATACTTCTTCCTTTCAGCTGCACTACGATCCCGGAGATAGATCGTTCACTGAAGGGAGCAAACGAAGCATCGGTGAAGATGTCCAGGTCCTTGTCTTGGCACGGGGTGAGGATCAGCCTTAATTCTCTGGTTCTGGCTAAATACGCTAGGATTCTCAACCCTAATTTAGTGACGAACTCGGGGGACCGGACCGTCCAACTTGACATTAACCCTACCCCAAAGCTTATATCAATTCGCGTCCTCTGGGATACCCAGAGTAATTCACCTGTAATTCTCTGCGCATCCCTCAACACCCTTTCCTCATAGCCCCGTTCTTCTGCTGGAGCATCTTTGACCCAGTCCTTTGGCACAGGAACTATTGCACGTGCACAGGGACTCAGACTGTGGCTTCTAACTAATTCGTCTATATATCCTTCTTGCGCGAGTGCAAAGCCGCAGACACCGACTTCATCCCTTACTTCATACAGGTCTACCCCTAAAAACCTTAGGGGTTTATGGACGTGCGCTTGTTCAAGCTCCGAACACTGCCACTGGCCTTTCACCCACTGGAGCACTGCCTCTGCAACCGGTTGTTCGGCGAGGATCAGCAGGTCGTCGACATATACTAATACATGCGCTATGCAGGAGTTGTCCTCGAGGAGTAACTTCCAGAGATTGTCGTCGCTTATAGTTTTCTGTAACCTGGCAGGTCCTAGAGGCGTTGTGATCAGTGCCCGGCTTAGCACCTCGTCTCTAAATTGAGACCACCATTTGGGTGCCTCTTTAAATCCGTAGAGCGCCCGACAAACCTCCCAAATTTCGCTAGGGTCACATATGCCTAGCATGATCAGGATAGCTGGGGGTTTCAGGGCATACTTCTTCGTTGCTGTCCCTGGTATGGGGGCGAGAAGAAATGCATTTTTGATGTCAGTTGCCCACGCTGACCTGCGCTTGCTTCCAGCATACACGAGAATAGTGCGCAACGTTTCGGCCGCTGCCCCGGAAGCGTAGAGCACATCTTCGGCTATGGTTTTAGCAAAGTTCCCACAGCTGACAACTCTAACCTTTCTCCTAAATGGCTTCCCGGGCTTGACTGTGAATACGCCCTTTGCCGGCAACACCTCTACACCGGGATCTCGGATCAACTTCTGGGCGGCCTGACCTCGATGCCTCTTGATGGCTTGCATACCTTCGAGGGAATCCACTTCATCTTGCGCAGCAGACGCCCACCTTTCGAGATGTCGTTTCACCTCTGAAGGAGAAACCTTGTGCACAACTTCTAAAGGCCCAGTTAGGTTTGCTAAGAGCTCTTCAACATTAGGTGTAAAGGCAGCTTCTGCTAACTTATGTACCTCAGGACTGTACCCTAGCATCTCCTCCTGACCTTCTACCTTACCAACTTGAGATACAGCAATGACCTCTGGGAAGTGGACGCCAATATGCGATCCACTGTCTGCTGCCTCACACACCTGAGCAGGGGTAACATTACAGGATTGAGGGCTCAGTCTTCGCACTCTTGGGGAATCAGATCTTGCTCTGCATTCTACCCTAAGCATCTTGACCTGTGGATCCGATGACCTTGGAGCCCACGGGGGATCAAGATCGTCTGCATCGTCATCCCCTGGACTCGGGATTGCAGCAGCCGAGGTATTTGTATGGTCTGGCTGAGGCTGGGGGAACATAGCAGGTGGCATAGTGGTGGTCCATGGAGCAACCCAACCTGCCGGTATATTGGCTGATGTCCACTCATGCTCCCACACGTGTCCTGGTGCTTCCTCGGAGTTCTGCGGACTACTTTGCGCTGATGAAGCTACCACTTGAACGTTCGTAACACTGGGTTGTGGTTCGGCGGGACTAGTCTCAGTCCTACCTCTATCATCCCATCTACTACTAGCTTCGACTTCCCTTTGCTCCCCATTCCAAGCATTGCTACTGGAACTCGGTTGCCAGTCTTCTTCCCAAGCGCTACCATCCGAAGTTGGCTTCCACTCGGTTTCCCAATCGTCTCGAGTACTACTTGGCTGCCATTCACCTTCCCATGCTTCATTGGGGCGGTAGTCTGTCCAGCAACCCTCCTTCCAACTGCGATACGAGGAAGGTCTAGTCCACCTATTACCCGTCCAACGACTATTTGAAGAAGCGGCATCCCACCTATTACCCCAATCCTGATTGGCGGAAGTGTAGGACCACTGATGGTCCCAATCACCACTCGACGCCGAGTGCTGTTGGCACTCTCTCTTCCATTCATCATAGGATGAACCCGCCGGCCATCTATAGTCCTTCCAAGGATCTACTTGACTAGAGGAGGAGTTATGGTGGTTAGCCCAAGACGTACTCAAGGAATGCTCAGAAGATGAAGGTTCCGCGGACGACTGATTGACCGGGGGCGTGAGCCAAACTGCAGTGAAGGAACTGCTCGGCTGCTCCTCCTGAGCGATTGCTCTCGAGTTATCATCATCATCCCAACGAGATTTATATCTCGTCCTTTCTCTACCTTCCGACCGAACCCCAAGGTTTGGCAAGGGCGGTCCTGGGCTTCTTTGACTCAGGGACCGGTTCTGAATAACCCACGGAATCTGCCGTTGCTCACGATCATACATACGGACTTCTCCGGTAGTGAGGGCGCTATTATTAGGGTTATCTGGCCTACGAGTGCCAGGTGGGTGTATACCTATCATTATTCTGTCTGCATCCTGCTTAGGAATCCCGAATTCTACCAGATCTTCCATAAATAAATATAGCAGGTCCTCAGGTTGTTCCACTCCCAGGAACGTTAGCTGTTGGAACGAGTGCTCCACACCTCGTTCTTCTAAGAACCTGTGTAAATCTGCATCTGGCAGATCCACAGCTGGATAGTTTCTGGCAGCACCTTCGGATAGGTCCCATCCCACCAACATAGTGTTGGTATCAGCTTGCACGTCTTGACTAAGATCTCCATGCACTCCTGGCGAAGCTGACTCATTAGAACCCTCAGGCTCTGGTTCAGGATTTTCTGGCTTAACCATCCTAACCTGGACTTCCTCCTCAATGAGAGGACAGAGGGGAAAACCCAGTTGGTCAAGGATGTCACGATCTGTGGGCAGCAGCTTCCTGGTTCCCAAAGGCGTATATCCGACTAACACCCAGTCTGATCGCTTTCGCACTGCGTGGTAATTCCTCGGGTCAAAGCGGTACGCAGCTCGGCCCAGAGTGGTGGTGGCTTCAGACTCCCATTCCGGTACGATAGAATTAATATCAACCTTAGGGTCTTTAGGGGGGCCTACCCAAAGCTGCACAGGTCCCGAAACACAGACGGCGTAGTTTTGGGAACCCCACTCATTTCTATAATCTCGGTGCACGGCAACATTCGAGGCGTGGATCAGCATCACCGTGGACCAAGTCGGCAGGGGAACGTCCTTATCTACTCTGGTCCTAAGGAACTTATTGAGAAACTGTGTAGTTAGGGGTTGAGTTTTGCAGCATGAGGTGACGCCTCGTTGTCCTCCATGCGAGAACGCGCCAAACACAAACCTGCCAGTCAACTCCCCTCGACGATCACGTGAGTGCGATCCGGCCCTTTCCAGTGCTTCAGCAATTGCAGGAAGCTTCTTTCTGACAAATCATCATCCATCAAGCTCATCTTAGCAAGCGCTTCAGGGCTATCATTATCTAAGTTATCTTCGCTTACGAACCTCACGGTGGTTTTATCCCTCAACCTCCTATCCGGCGTGGACATGACCTCTCCTTCGGTTGGAGGTTCAAGCTCGTCTTGCCCTGTCTCAGGCAACGTGTCTTCCTCCTCCTGAATTAGTGGCATCTCCAAACCCTCTATCGTCTTTGGGTCTAGAACTCCCAACCTAAACCCTTTTGAAGCAACTAGGTTGCCTTCCGCAGTGATAAGAACGTGTCCATCAGGGACCGTAAGATGCGGGGCTGCGTAGCTGGCTGTGATCCACCTCGTGAGGAGTTCTTTCTGTGCTCCCGGGGGCCTTTTAAGCTTATGCAGGACCTGCTGTCCAAACGCTGGCAAAGGTGTATGGCCTAGAACCGAACGGTTATATGCCTCCGCTGCCCACCGCATTGCTACTGGCCAGTAGTTAGCAGGAAGGCTGTTGGCTGCTAACAGGGTCCGGGCCCTAGACTTAAACCATCCCACAGTGCGTTCGGCTAGTCCATTACTCTGTTTATCAGTCGGAATTGTGTTTTGCATCCTAACGCCTTGTCCGGGTAGCCATCTGGCGAGAGCATCTGACACGAATTCGGTACCTGGATCGCAATGGAGGATTCTCAAAGGGTACAGCTGGGTGATCTTGAGGATAATCTGCTGAATCCCTGCCGTAACATCCGCCCCGGTCTTAGTCTTCAACCCAACAAAGAACCGTAACGTGACCAGCTCGACCCCAGACTTCAAATCCTTAACGACACCCTCTAACTCTTCCTTATCAATCCATGCACCTTCAGCATGTTCTCCAGATAAGTCCTCATCCTGATCGACGTCAGCCCCTACTGCCTGAACATTTTGTTCAAAGTCTACACCTCCCTCATATCCTGGCCCGGACCTGATGAGTTCAAGCATTTCCTCCGACAAAACCTCACCCGGTTCTGAGGGTTCATACTCGTCCTCTACGGCTTCCTGACCTGTCTGTTCAAGTGGTGTTCCTTCCGGCAGGGAGGTCTGGTCCGGCTTCACAACCGGACTAACAGCGGATTTCGGCAGTCTAAAAACTCCAACCAACCCAAATCGCAAGTGAGGGTTGCCGGAGATGGACTGCTCGTCACGTCCTTTCTCAGCCGCTGGCATTGGGCCGAAGAGATCGACGGATAAGGTATATGCTTGCGGGTGCTTCACTTTCCTATGTTGTACTCCTAATCCTGCCCCTTCGACACAGTACCGGCAATCCTTCCTATATGGCACGTGTCCACGCAGTATGTGCGACCTCCAAGCCTCGGCTTCAGCTGGCTTGAGCGCTGTGACACTTGCCTGTTCACCTTCCGGTGGTGGCGTACACAAGTCCGCCTCTTCCTTTGGAACCTCGTCGGACACCGTGGACCGCGAGGAAGAATCATCATCATCTACAGCTGAAGAGGAATGGCCATTGGATCGAAGACCAGCAGTTATTACCCTATCCAGAGCTTCAACGGTTGGTCCCTTAACCTTGCCACTTAAAACCTCTACTATCTCCTTCTTAAATCCTATGCACCACTTAGACATCTCTTCCGCATCGTCAACGGATTGAGAAGGCATCGGTTGGCCTCGACGCGGTAGGTCTTGCAAATGAGTCATGTCCAAGTTAGTTCCCAGGATCGAAGGACGCAACCAATGGTGGCCCAACGAACCCTGGCAAAATTCAATCCTCTTCATTCGTGCCCAGTTCTCAAATGAACTCCACACCTCTGTATCCCAATATTGCTCTGGACTCATACGGATGCCGGGTCCTACTCGCTTCCCGGGTTGAGATGCAGGGATCTCCTTGAGATATGGAATAGCTCTACCCCGAGCTACTGAAGAGATAGACCACAATACCATGTCTTGCAGGGTCATCAAGGTTTCCTTAAATACCTGACAGTTCATATCGCACGAACCCCAAGGATCATCTAAGGTCCTAGTACCCTTGGTGTCCTCGGTCGGTTTCCAGGTCTGATAAGGGGGTGATGACATAACGGCTGTCACGCGTCCTGTGGCCGCCGCCCATAAGAGCACAGACCATACACCCTGATCAGCCGTAAGATCCCATCCTCTCCCACCCCGCTCTAGGACGTCAACCCCAACGTACTCAAGACTATTCTCTTGGCACCACTGCTTAATCGGATCAGTGCCGTTGGATGCTCCTGAGCACAGGGATACTACCCATTGACGCGACGTGAGTAAAGTACGGCGCCTAGCTCTAGAAACAGGCAGTCGTTTCAGGATGTCCCACCCTCTTTTATCATCCATCCCCGGCAAATCCTCACACAATTTAACCTTCAACACCTCAGGTATGGTTTTCAGGTAGGGCACTGCGAATAAGGCTTGCATGAGGTCGCTGCGTGCACCTGTCTTGACATAGCGCCTGAGTGCCTCGGTAGGATCTCGAGGGGCGGACATCTGTTGAAGCTCAGCTTCCATCGCCTGAACGTTCTGTTCAAACTCGCGCAAACGCTCTGATTCCAGTTCATGAATCAGCTTCAGTGCTTGCTCCTCCTGGATATAAGGACAAGTATTACTCGAAACCCCGGTCTTTAGAGTTCCAAGTACTGGGTGAGTGACTCGTAAGCCCTTACGCCTACTCCAGGAGACTTTACATCCTAGAGTCTGGACCAAGGCTCCCAGAGGCAATATCGTTTGGAGCCTCTTGGACTCGGAAGCCCTTCCTTCTACAGGGGGCACCACTAACGTACCTCCTGCTGTGCGATACCACTCCTCCCGCGAATCCCCTGCTAGGGTCACAGAAACCTTATCAAGGTTTGTTAGCTTATCTGCGAAGGGAATGACCGCATGGGTGGCACCACTGTCTAATAGAGCTCGGGCATCTCCATCTACATCAAGTGTATCCTTTCCGACCTCGGCAGAGAAGCGAATCATCCTCACTTCATGGTCTCTAGCGAGAGCCCTTAAGCTCTCAATCTGCGCGCTCAGTGCCGCCAGCGTGACCGGCACACCCTGAGCAACTGGCGTAGCTTGATTGGATTGCGGCGACACCGGATTGGACACTTGCTGTGGAGGAGAACAAGGGCTACTTATTGGGACAGCTGGGCTTGCACTCACTGGCACGGCCGGGACAGTTGGCGCCGCTTGTTGTAGAATTTGAGCCGCATCTGCCAACATGGACTTGATGTGCTGTTGCGACATATCCTTTGCCGAAAGCGGATTGCCTTGCCCCCCTTGCGGGGTCTCTGCTGCCTTGGGTGATGCTGACGCCTTGGGATTACCCGGAGGGGACTTATACTTAGCCTTTTCCTCACCTTTGGACCCAGCCCTACACTCGTTAGCTCTATGCCCCTTTGATCCGCAGTTGCGACACCGCTGGGATTTCTCTGCTGCGGAGAAACTTCCCCAATTATGCACGAACTTACAGTCAGAGCCCTTCTTGCAACCGTTTTGCCCAGAGAAGAAGGTACACGGTACTCCAGCTGTCGATCCCCCTTCAGCAACTCCAGTGCTCTTTGGATTAGGAGGTAACTTAGGACCTGGCTTACCGAGCTTAGGTGCCTTAGGGGAGCTGTTAGGTCCATCGGCTGGCTCTACACCCTTCACCTTTGCAGAACCTTGGTCCTTAGGCTTATCGGCCTCCTTAGGTCCTGATCTGTGGCTTACGGCCTCTAGCTCTCCCAGAAGTTGTGCGTGCAGCTGTACCACCTTCTGGTCATCCGGATTGCTGTCTACCTGGAGCGCTGCACGCGTAAGGTTGACACGAAAGGCAACATCGGGATGTTGTTGCAGTACAGCTTTGGCAATCTTATCTAATGCCTTAATGCGCAGGGCACAATCGGGCAGTGAGCCACCTAATTCCTTCATTCTATCGCACCACCTATTCCACTTGCGTAATTGTTCGATAGTGTCCCTTAGAGTGGTACCCGACGTTGGGTCCTGGATATGCCTCAGGCCCAGCTCCCGTTCGCTTAACCCTCCGGGTGCGTAAATGACATATAGGCGTGCCACCACTTGCAAAAGACCCGTTACCCTTGCCGAACTGATTTCTTCTCTTACACTAGGAGGACATGCGGCCAAAATCATTGTCTCTATTCTCCTAGAAACACGAGCCCATTTATACTGACTCACGGTTTCAGAGGGGCTTGGACGGCTTGTAAGCCTGGATATTGGATCCAACGTCAAGAATCGAGAATACCAGGCCCCTGCTTCGCTGAGGATTGCAGTCCATAACTCCTCGCTCGTATCAGAGATATCAGATAAGGCGGGCTTACTCGCATGCAACCAATCAGAAAACAACAAGCATGATTCAGGACCAGCTTGAGGTAGATCTGGAAGCTTCATCACTCCTGGTTTTATCACTTCCTGCTTTGCATGTTGCTCCTTTGGGCTATTGGCCATATCCGCTATTACTCCCTGTAGCTGGGCCATACCTGATAAGACCACTTCCATGGGATCGACCGATGTGGCTGGAAGCCCCGACCCTTGACCCCTTGTACCCCCAAAGGAACCCGAAACGGCAGCGTCAAAGTCCAGTGTCCGTGAAGCAGGGTCCGGTTGCACGTCAGGCCCCTCGTCGAGGCGACGCTGGAATCTAGGACCTCCATCAAGGGGTCTCTCAACACGAGCTTGCGACTGTGAAGCAGCAGCCTGCGGGGGCGGAGGTGGAACAACTGGTTTAGCGGAAGCAACAGGAACTCCTTCCTTAGGTCCAACAGCGCACGGGGTCTCAAGAACTGGAGGTAGCGGTGGGCGAAAATCCAGGGCCCTCTGCGGAGATGGCGGCTTTGGTGGTGAGTTCCCCCCGATAAGGCTACCAATACCCCGATTAAACCAACCTGTAAACCCTCCCTGGTTCCCAGTTCGAAAAGAAGATCCGCCGCTGTACAGTTGAGTTTGCACTTCCTGACGCAAAACTTGGTTTTCTGTCATTAACGCTTCTACCCTACCTTTCAACATTCGAGTCTCTTCATCTCTAACCATCATGAATTCTTGAACTTGCCTCCTCACTTCCGCCTGCAGGTCACTGGACGGTGTAGAGGGAGGTCTCGCTACAGACGGTGGCGGCTCAGACTGGTAGAGGTGCGGCGCTGTCGAATGTAGGATGTTCAAGCGTTGTAAGGTGCTTTCGTCCAACAAAGGAGTCTGTGGAACTTGTCCCTCAGAAGGCGGCCTCCGCATTCCATCTGGACTGCCAGAATGGGCTGATGCATACCCTTCAGCATCTGGAGCCGCGGAACCAGTAGTGCTTTGGCCTAGCACAAATCCCTCCACGGCTGCCGGCAAGGCCTGCACTGCTTTAGCCACACCAGAGAGAAATGACGGAGTCGACTTTCTCAAGCCTGGAGTAACCTGAGCTCGAGTTGAAGATCTGGCCTCCAAATCGCTCCGAGGGACCTCCGGTCCCATCAAAAACCCCTGCGCTGACACTCTGGATGAAGACGAACCTGTAGTTGGCCCTGGGGCAATATTCGATACACCATCCGGCCTTGTCGAAACGTCTCCAGCAATCTCTTCCCGAGGACCTCTGTCAGAACGCAGTGGTTCTACACTTACGGTTTCACCATCCATGTGCTGTGGCCCCTGGAAAATGGGATTCACCCCATTCACAACGACAGTTGGCTCCCTTCCATCCACTGAAAGATTGCCACCATCTGAGTCTTGTGCAGTAGCTGCATTTGGGCGACTCATAACCTGTTCTCCGTCCATCAAGGTGATGTTCGGATTCGAATTTGTTGAACTGGTAGCCGTTGCCATGTTCGTGGTCATAACGCGTTGACAATGAGCAAACGCAGGTTCGGATCACATGGGCTTACTACGGCACTCAGGAATTTTCACACCAAAAGAAGCTGTTGATGCTCGCTATACATGTCTGGCACTCTACAGCTCCTTGTTTAGAGAGCTCTGCTCATCTTAAAGTGTGATGCATGCCCTAGGCAGCATTCGTGCTTCATGCATTATCTTGGAGCTCGGCTCCTCAACTTTGGTCTTCGAGACCTTGAGATGGTATGGCGAAGTGGTACTCAACCCTCGTCTCTGACTGCAGGGGAATAACTACAGGATTCCATAAAGGGATCTATAGGGATTTCTAGGGTTTCTAAACGAGGCTGTTAAGGGCCCAAAGGACCCAATAATTAGGTCCTCGGTTTTAGGATAGTAGTTTTCTAGGTTAGCATTTCGGAGAGTATGGTGATTATTAGCCCAAAGGGTCCAAAGTACCTGTATAGTAGAATGTATATAGGGTTTCTATAGTAGGAATTACCATTATGATTTGGGAAAGTATCCCCCATAACAGTACCTAGGACCCTTTGGGTAGGTACTTGGACCCTAGGAAACAGCCGGGCTTGGAAGGTTTTCGGGGTTGCCAGCCTGCCTGCGGAGCCCTTTGAAACGATTGGAGATGCCAGCGAACCCAGAATTTCAAGGCCACGCCGGGGAACGAAATTTGAAAAAACAAATCGATGCGCCGATCCCAGCTTAAGGCAAGACATCCCTAAACCCTAAGCCAGGCCCTAAGCCCTAAACCCTGAACCCTAAACCCCAAACCCTAAACAATGAACCCTAAACCCTAAACCCTAAACCCTGAACCCTAAACCCTAAACCAAGATCCCTCTAAGATGCGAGGATGTCTTGACAAACTTATAGTCTTCAGCCGCTCTTCAAGCAGGAGCGGTGTCGGGCACCCGGTAGCTGTATGTCGACAGCTCAATGAAGCCTCGGTTATCCTGTCCTGAGCGTAGGGTTTAGGGTCCAGTGCTTTCGGGGTTTAGGCTCTTAAGCCGGCGCCTGCAGTGACTGGGGCTTAGGGTAGATTCTTCTGTATGTGGAAGCTATCTTCCATTTTTCGGAGGGTTTGCAGCTTGTGTAGCCAAATCTAGAATTACTTCTTTGGATTTTGTCGTCGTCTTCCAGCTAACATGGAGACCAAGTACTCACATAGCAAGGTCTTGGCCTCCAAACATCTCCAAACTACTCTGAAGGGTTCGGGATAGCTGAAACCGTACTAACCCTAAGCCCTAAGCCCTGAACCCTAAGCCCTATAAACCCTAAACCCTAAGCCCTAAACCCTGAACCCTAGACCCTAAGCCCTAAACCCCTGAACCCTAAGCCCCTGAACCCTAGACCCTGAACCTTGGACCTTTCAGGTAACCTCGCAGGCCCAGTTACGCAGACACTCTGATGAAATATGTGGTGATAGAGGGTTTCTGGGTGTAAGGCCTATAAAGTTTAGGGGTTCCTTGTTCAGGCCTCTTGCAAAACAACACGAACCTCAACAAAGGACTGCGGAGTGGGTGCCTATCGAAGCAGTTACGGTCTTAGGGCCCAGATAAACATCCTTACATTACTCTCGAAGTCTAGTAGGGTTAGCGTTTAGAGGTTTAGGCCTATAGAGTATTATGACATATGCTCGAGCTCAGGA
This sequence comes from Symbiodinium necroappetens, assembly GCA_905231915.1. NCBI lineage: Eukaryota > Dinophyceae > Suessiales > Symbiodiniaceae > Symbiodinium > Symbiodinium necroappetens. Next base: position 296 of record CAJNJA010024352.1, on the reverse strand, counting down.
GTATATGAACACCAAAATCGCTAAAGGTTGCCTACCCTACGTCCTAAAACCTGAAACCCTACGTAAAGCCCTAAAACCTAAACACCTACAGACCCTAAAGTCAGAACGTATAACCTAAACCCTACACCCTAAACCCACCCAGACCGACAACCCTTAAACTGTCTAGCACTAACACCTGCGTCGATCTTAAGAAGCCCATAATTTAGGGTTTAGGGTTTCGGGCTGAAACTTAAACCCTAAGGCTCAAAATTACAGTGTGGTGTTTTGGTCCCAAAAGCCTTAACATAGGAGTCCTT
>CAJNJA010024341.1:5066-32947 GCA_905231915.1 Symbiodinium necroappetens | reverse complement strand
CCCCAAGCCCAAAACCCAAAACCCAAAACCCTAAACCCTAAACCCCAAAAACCCTAAACCCTAGACCCTAAAACTCTAAACCATCCCAAACCCACCCCGAAGCTCTCATAGCAACCGTGTGAACTACCTGGCCCGAGCTGTGGACTCCTGAAGCCCGAAAAAACCCCGGAAAGGCTGCGAAACCTGCTCGGGGTTTGAGGGTTCAGGGTTTAGGGTTTGGCGGGCTTTGGGTTTAGAGTTTAGGGTTTAGAAGCTAACCCCAAACACTAAAGGCCACCAACTCCCAACCCCAAACCCCTAAGCCGTAAACCCGCAAGCCCCAAGCCCAAAAGCCTAAACCCTAAGCCCTGAACCCTAAACTAGGCCCTAAACCCCTAAACCCCTAAACCCCTAAACCCTAATCCCTAAAGCCAAAGCCTCAACATCCTCAACAGCTATCCGCGCCTTGAAAGGACCACAGCCTACTGGAAGAGGAGGAGGAGGAGCAGCACAGCACGCCCGGCAACGATTTGGGCCCTTGGGTTATCAGGGTTCCTCTAAACCCTAAACCCTGAAAGCCCTACACCCTAAACCCTAAACCCTGAAAGCCCTAAACCCCTAAACACTAAACCCTGAAAGCCCCAAACCCGAAGCAGCTGAAAATGCCTGGTCTCGGGTTCCCCCTTTGTGGGTGACTAGGTAGGCCTCTGGGATATTTCATATTTTAGGGTTTAGGATTTAGGATTTAGGGTTTAGGATTTAGGGTTTAGGGTTTAGGATTTAGCGTTTAGGATTTAGCGTTTCCCTTATTGGGCTTAAGAGAACCCTATTGACTAATATTTTTCAGAGGCTTTAAAGGACCAACCAGGTGAGGATGTCTCGGTTCAGGGTTTGGGTTTAGGGTTTGGGGGTTTAGGGGTTTAGGGGTTTAGGGTTACGGTTTAGGGGTTTAGGGGTTTAGGGGTTTAGGGTTTAGGGTTTAGGGTTTAGGGTGGCACAGGGTTTCGCGTCTCGGGCTCCGGGACCGGGTCGAGTTGAGGGGTGAGGCTTCACCGGTTCGGAGTAGGAACGGTTTAGGGTTTAGGGTTTAGGGCTTGGAAATCTTGGGATGTTGGAATTTGTAGGTAATGCTAGGATCTCATGGGAACCAGACCTTCAATCCAAAACCCCAAAACCCACACAAGAAGCCTAAAACCCTAAACATCGATCCTAATCCTTAAACCCCAAGCCCTAGACTTTTCAATTGGTCAACACTCTGTTCGCTGTTTTTCAATGTCTGAAAAGATTCATAGGAGTGCTCTAAAGGTCTAATTTAGGTTTGGGCGGTGGGAGTTTGACTTAGACTGCTTCGAGTGTACACGATGCAGCAGTCCTCTAGGAAGGTTACGGGCATGTTGTTCAATTCGGTTGAAGCAAGAATGTTTCGGGGCTGTTTATGTTCAGCGTACAGGATTTGGGTCATGGCGTTGTGGGCCCTGTGGCAGAGAGTGTTTAAAGGGTATCTCAGACAAGAGTCGCTTTTGAAGCCCATGTAGCAAAACATCATGCACAACCTGCCAGTTTGGAAGAAGCAGACAGGACCTGGCTTCGAAAAACACCCCTAAACCCTAAACCCTATACCGAAACCCTAAACCCTAAACCCTAGACATTAAACCCCAAACCTTAAGCCCCAAATCCTGATCCCTGCAGTCTTTTGAAGATTATGGCTTTTCGGAGCCCCTCTTTCGAAGCCAGTGGGCGTGGCTGTGTTGAAAAGACGCCACCAGCCCTGAACCTCGAAGGACATACGTTTTCTGAAAACGTTTTGCAAGCATTTTCTGTTGTTCATGTAGGTAGAGAGGTAGAGAATCGACCGTGTCATCCTCCACATCAACTGACCCAACTTTCAGGGTTGCCGAAACCCAAAACCCTCAACGGGCCAGGCTTCGCCATCTACATCATCAACAACGCCGGTGATATCCATGACTTCTACGACGTTGAGGAGGAGAAGATCGGCGAGGGCTCCTTCGGACGGGTGGTAAAGCGGGGGGCTCGGAGGGTAACTGCGAGGGCTTTGGTGGCCTAAACCCTTAAGACCCTTAAAGGAACCCTTAAAGGAACCCTTAAAGGAACCCTTAAAGGAACCCTTAAACCCCTATAGAGCCCTTAAAGGAAAGCTACGGTGGTTAGGTGCAGCACCAACCAAAATCCTGCAACCAGAACCACACACCCCAAATTTCTACGCCACCCACCGTTAAACCCTTATAGAACCCTGAAAGGAACCCTAAACCCTTATAGAACCCACATCGCAAACCCCGAAATCTGAAACCCACGCAACGAACAAAGCCTGGACCCTAAAGCCAGGGCCTCGGACCTCAGCCCTACTTGGGGCTTTAGCCTTTAGGGTTTGAGGTTTAGGGTTCAGCGTTTCGGGTTTAGGGTTTAGGGTTTAGGGGTTTAGGGTTTAGGGGTTTAGGGTTTAGGGGTAGTTTAGGGGTTTAGGGTTTCTGGTTTAGGGTTTAGGGGTTTAGGGGTTTAGGGGTTTGGGGATAAGGGCATCCCAAGCCCTAAGCCTCAAAGCAATTTTCACAACGAGGGCCTAGGCCTGGGATTTGAAGTCTGGTGTTCGGGGTTGGGTTTTGGGGTTTCAACCCGCATGGACAAAAATCAAGGTTTAGATCATTAACCAGGTGCCCTCGGTCAGTTCAAGTTCATTCCTCAATACAGGGGCTCTCTGAGTGCAGCCCAAAGCAGCTTCCAATGCCCAGCAGTTTTCCACGGCCCTAGGTGCACCAACCTCTCCACGGGTGCGGAGCGGGCAGTGAAGATGCTTCGGAAGGCAGGGAGTGTGTTGGATGCGAACGGCTTAGGACTGAGGGCTGCGGTTGCTGGGCTTGAAGCCAACGCTTTGGGAACAGGGCTAATTAGGGCCCTTTTAAACACCTGAACACAAACTATCGAAGCCAACTCTTTGTAGGCATATTGCTTCAACAAGTTTGTGTTTCCTATGCATAGAGGGTGCAGGACTTCGGGCTTCGAATTCGTGCCTTCTAGAGTTACTGTGGGTTGAAAGTGTGGGGCAAGGAAAGGGGTGAGGATGTTTGGACCAGGGTTTAGGGTTTGGGGTTTAGGGTTTAGGGACATCGAGTTCTTGCGATGATCAAAACCAGGGTCATGATGATGATGATGATGATGATGATGATGGTGACATTGATGTTCATGTCGGCATGTCTGTCAGGAGCAGCCGTACGTCTGATAGTAGCAAACGGAGGAGCAACAGCAATAGGCAATAGGAGGAGGATGAGGAGTAGGAGCGAATCTGCATGAGCAGGAGTATCTGCTGTGATTATGGGACTACTTCTTCCGAGGGCTCCTTGCTCGACTTTATGCAGTGCCTCCGTTAATTGTTTGTTAGCTTCTGCCGCCCTGGAGATTCTTGCTTGGAGCAGATGTCGTGAATGTTCAGGCTTGGAAAGAGCTTGGTGCTTCTCCTAGGTCCTAGAGATGCGACACCCACCTATCCCTAAACCCTAGACCCTAAACCCTAAACCGATATATGTGCCTATCTGCACGGCACCTTTTCTTTGAGCCCGCCGACGTCCACAGGCAGACCCAAAGCCCCAAAACCGCCCAAAACCAGAACCAGTGAAGCCTAGACCCCTGAGGGCTAAGGCTTTAGGGCTCGGGCTTCAGGTTGGCTTTGGGGCTCAGGTTTCGGGGTTTCGGGGTTTAGGGTTCAGTGTTTAAGGGTTTAGGGTTTAAGGTTTAGGGTTTGGGGTTTAGGGTTTAGGGTTTAAGGTTTAGGGTTTTGGGGGCTTAGCGTTTAGGGAAGCTGACTTTGGGGCCATGCTTTGGGGGACACGGGGCTTGGTTTTCGGGGTAATCGGCTGCAGGTCGGGGGTTGAGGGTGTTCAGCCTTTGGAGCGGTTTAGGGTGTAGGGTTCAGGGTTTAAGGGTTTAAGGTTAAGGGTCTATGGTTCAGGGCCTGAAGTGCTGAAGCAGCTTTATCGTGGTGTGAAACAGGTAGCCACGAATGTGCACCCAAAAAAGACCTATGAGCTACCACTAGTCTGCGTTTTCATGCCATGTGTTGTAGCTTGATGTGCGATATCTTCTCTAAGCCTAAGCCGTTTAGTCTCGAGGCACAGCCTGAGGAGCCCGAAGTAGGCGAAGCGCGTAGCGTGTTGTGTCGCGCGAGGACAGAAGTTATCATTTCCGCGGCTTGAGTGTGTAAGTTATCCGTAAACCCTAAACCCTAAACCCAGATATCTGAGTCCTAAGACCCTTATGCTTACAGAATATGCGGCGCGTATGCCTGCGGGAAGCCGCCAGGTCAGAAGGAAGTCCCAACTCGTGATGCCGGGTGCCCAGCCTTTTTCTTTGGTGACCTAGCCACCCGGGCACTCAACCTGAAAAGGAAGCCAACGCCGGGAAACCCCTAAACCCTAAACCCTAAGCTACCCTAAGCTACATAAGCCCCTAATCTCCAATGCCCGAAGTGCCGTCGAGTCCCCTCCAAACTCTGCATGTGATTTCTCCCGGAAATCCCGAACTTTGCCGAAGTACGGCCTGTGCCCGTGGGTTTAGGGCGGAGTTGCTGGTTTAGGGGGGTTATGACGTTGTTGCAGGGTTCTATCAGGGTTCCACTTCGGGCTACAGGGTTTTCTTGGGTTTTGTAGGGTTTGGGACCCTCAAAATCTGTTCAGCGTTCAGGGTTGTCGGGTTTTGAAGGTTCGTCCAAACCGCGGTGGCAGGGGTGCTTTTGTAGAGTTGTGCCTGCCCTGCGAGGTTCCAGAACGAGCTCTCCACGCTGAAGATGTGCGGAATCCTGGGAATCGGGAGGTTTTTTAATGCCAGCGGCTGTTAGGATGGGTTTAGGGTTTGGGGTTTAGGGTTTGGGGTTTGGGGTTTAGGGTTGGGGGTTTCGGGTTTCGGCATCTCCCTTGCCGCATTTGCAAGCCAGGAAAAGGTACCGGGAACACGAGTGGCTCCGTTTCTCGGTGTGGCTCTGGAATGGCTTGAAGTTTTGGTTCATTTAGGGTTTAGGATTTCCGGCTTCAGCTTTCGGCTTTAAGTTTTGGGGTTTAGGTTTTGGGGTTTTGGGTTTGTGTTTTCGGGGTTTGGGTTGAAGCTGAGGACCGGTATTGCAGGCCGCAGGTGCAAGGTTCAAAACTGAAACCCACGGCATTTTGGACGACTGCCGGCGTTGGAGGTGGAATAACAAAAGCAGCTATAAGAGTGGTACGTGAAGGTGATGATGATGATGATGATGATAATGATGATGATGGTGATGATGAAGCCCCTGGGCCCAAGCAACGAGTGCCCGCGAATCTTCTTTCTTTTGTGGGGCTGGGGTTTTCTTTCCTTCGGGGTGGGTGGGTCTTTGGGGTCCTTCGGTGAAACACCTCGCATGAGTGATGGCTCTGGCGATGATGGAGCCAGCCTCAACAGTGGCTCAGTGGACCAGACGCCCCGGGACCATCTTCGGCATGGTCCTCCTACTCGTGCTGAGGCTGAACGTCGTGCTGGACCACCACCCCCTCCCGGTGCCATATGCAGACCAGAGGACACACCACCCCTGCCAGAGGACCGGGAGCCGGACACGAGGCCAATCGCCGCAACAGCCAAGACAGCACCGACGACTACCAGGCCGAGCTCTTCAAGCAGCCCGGAGCTCAGCAGCTCCGACAGCCAGCACCGAGATGAAGCTCAAGAAGATCTCACGTGGAGTGAATCAAGCCTCATCTTGGAAGGCCCTTCCCTGCAAACAGCTGTGGACAGACTCCACACGTTGTACCGGCAAGAGCTGCAGACCCGATGTGTTCCGTCACGAAGCCAGGCAGGATGCCTGGCAGGCTTGCGACGACGCACAAACGTTTGCAACTGGCAAAGCCTGCAAGACGAGGCCATGCAAAGGCTCACTGGAGACAGACTCCGGGAGTGGCAGACCTTTGAGTTCGAGGCCACTCATGAAAGACGACCACGACGACGGCCCGCGTCAGCAGAGGAGCCCCGACCCAGGTCTCGGTCACCGCGACCACACATGTAGGTCTCGAGCAATGGGCCGGCCGCGCAGCTACAGAGCCGTTGCCTTCCAGAGGCCTGCACATATGCATCCCCACTTCCCTTGTGGTTACCCTAAGCATAGAAACCCCCACAAAAGCAAACCCCACAGGATCTTCCAGAGCCGAGCCGCCGCGACCGCTGCTGAAACAGGCAACTGTGCTACAGGAGCGTCGCTTTCTGCTCAGAGCGTCACTGTTGACCTCTCCCGGGATATACCCCGTAGGTCCCAACGGTTCTCTCATAGATCCCCCAGGAGGGTTGTAAGTTGGAGTTCGCAGCCTCATCACATTGGCCTTCCCGGTCCCAAGTCCGGGACCAGCCTCCGCATATGCATCATAATCACCGCACTATTGGAGGCTGGAGGGGTGAGGGTTCCTCCTGTTACCGCGGCAGGAGGGGGACCCACAGCCGTCTCGACGGCTGTGGGGAAGCATCGTGGAACAGCGCATCACACTGCGTCAGCACCCCAGTCACAGGCAGCTCCTACAGTTAACATCCTAAGGACAGCCAAGAGAGCCTTCCGAAGGGCTCGGAATCGAGCCAATGCATCAGCTGAACAAGGAACGTGGTATCGCGGTAAATGGCACACGACCTCTACTTTAGGCCGTCTGCCCCTGCCCGCCACCCCCAACACGACCAGGTCGCGACGTACTACACGCCGACAGGCCACCAGCTCTGCGAGGCATCTGACAGTTCTATCTTGGAACACAAGCGGGCTAAGCGGCCCACTCTTCCAGGAACTACTTGCCTGGTGTGAGCTCAACATGTCTTACGATGCCATTGTGCTACAGGAAACTCACTGGGCAGAAACCGGTGACTTCTTCTCGGGCCCCTGGATGGCTCTGCACTCCTCTGGCAGGACCGCGGCAGCCGAACACGGCAAATCATCTGGCCTGTTGTTCCTACTCCGCCGCAGCACCTTCCAGGACCCCCGAATCCAGGAATTAGAGCCGGGCAGATTAGCTTTGGTTCAGGCCACCAATAGGCGCACCGGTATTCCCTTCAGCCTAATCGGTATCTACCAGCATGTGTGGAGAAGTCATCTCACCACTACACAAAACAAAGATCTTCGCCAGGCCATTTGGGCTAGCCTTGAGCAGACAGTGCAGCGAGTGCCAGTCCGTCATGATCTACTTGTTTGTGGTGACTTTAACTCCACCCTAGGACCCGACAGTCCCCTGACCGGCCCATCGGCCACTCGTTGTGCTGATAACCATGATCGAGAGCTTGCTGCACTCATGCGTAGACAGGCCCTCACTGCTCTTAACACGTGGCACTGCCGAGCTCATACCACATACTTTGCACCACAAGGCGCGTCGCAGATTGATTTCATCCTGACTAGGCAGTGCAAGGCCCACCACCAAGCCAAATCTGCACATCCCCTGCACCACTTCCCAGTGGGAGCCACACGACTCACCGGGCACTTTCCAATCCAGGCTCAGCTACCAGTGCAATCCTTCCGTCGACAACTACCCACAACCTCTGCCACTTCAGCCCATGACTCTACTGCCCTGCAACAAGCCGTGTGTGCAAACGCTCCTGCCGCCCAGGAGTTGCAAAGCCGTGTCACTGCTCGACTCGTCGAGGTGGACACCAGCCACCTTCTCAGTGCCCACGAGCATGTGAACCGCATACTGCTGGAGGAGACTCGTCGTCTCTTCCCGCCCACCATTGCCCCGGACCAGCGGGCCAGTGCTCAGCCAGGCTTTCGCCTCCTTGCCAAATCTGTGTGGGATTTATATTCCCGTCTCAAGCACCCAGGTGTGTGTACCTTTCGCAACATCTTTGTCAAGTGGCGCCTGGCTGCCGCCTTTGCACAGGCCTCACGCCGCCTCAAGCAACAGAGTAAAAGCTACAAGAAACAGTTCTATGAGTCACAGGTCGATATTGCAGAAGCCGCGGCAGAGCGTGGAGATCAAAGAAGCCTGTACCTCATAGTTCGTAGGCTATCGCCGAAAGTGCATCACAAAGCCAGTCGCCTCCGAGGCCCGGAAGGCAACCTCCTCACGAAGGAGGCCGAATTGCAATCGATTGTGCAACACAGCAACAGCACTTTTGCCGTTCACTCAGACGACACCCCACTGATCCCTCTCCAGCATGATTACTGCATAGAGGGAACCGCCTTTGCAGCAGAGCTTCGGAAGATAGGCCCTGCCAAAGCTGTTCCAAAGCACGTGGCACCGTCAGCCACATGGAAACTGTGTGCAGCAGCCCTTGGGGACTTGTTCAGCACAGCTCTCCGAGGCCACCTCAAGCAGGGCTCCACCGCCCAACTTGATGCCGATTGGAAGAACTCCTATGTCGTCTGGATCCCCAAACCCAACAAGCCTCCCGTCAACGTCGCATCCTTACGTCCAATAGGACTCACTAGCCCGGCTAGCAAGGCACTTGCTGGCTGTTTGCGTGCTCCACTGTTGGAACATTTGGAACCCATGCTCCAGGTCATGCCGCAGTTTGCCTATGCCAAGCAGAGAGGAACGGCAGATGCCATTGCCAAGGCACACAGCCATTTCCACCAGGTTGACAGTCTTCTCCAGCGGACCAAGGCCAACCGCTTCCAGCAACAAGCCGGACTTCGTAGCCGCCAATGTGCTGGGGGCTTAAGCATCTCTCTGGACTTATCTCGTGCCTTCGATGGGGTTACCAGAGCTCATATCTATCAGACTATGCAAGCCCACCAGGTTCCACAGGATGTGATCACCATTGTGCAACAACTCCACAAGGATGCCCAGTACAAATTTCAGGTTGGAGACATCAAGGGTGCGACTGTCAGCACCAACGGCATCAAACAAGGATGTGTCATAGCTCCTTATCTCTGGAACTTCTTCACCCTTGCTTTTCTCACCCTTCTTCAGCAACATCGTAGCCTGGCATGGATCCAACAGGTGTTATCGCTTTTTGCGGACGACGTCTGGGGTGCCTGGCTGATCACCAGTCAGACGGATTTTGAGCAAGCCCTCCAGGATGTTAGCTTGATCCTAGCCACCTTAGAGAGCCTGAACATGACAATCAACTACAGCAAAACTGCTATCCTTCTCAAGCTCACGGGCAAGGACGCCAGTCGCATTCGCCGCGACCACACCTTCATGAAGGCTGGGCAGCTCCACCTGAAGTTGCAGGTTCATGGCACAGAGCGCAGCATTCCAATTAAGGATCAACATGAGTACCTTGGCACAGTCGTTACATACACCAATCGCCTTGATAGGAACATGACACACAGGATCAAGGCCTGCCAACAACGCTATCAAGGGTTGAGAAAGCTGCTGAACGGCTCCCACCATCTTGATACCCGACATCGGATTCGGCTGTGGCGAGCGTGCGTGTGTACCAGTGTGCTCTACTCGCAACACATTGTGGGGGTCACCTCGAATTCATTACATCGACTCACCGCCCTCCTTACCCGGCACTTGAGAGCCATTTTGCGAGTCCCAGCACATCTGACGCATGTCACGAATCATGCCGTTTGGTCTCAGGCCAACTTACCCCAGCCGGGCTGGCAGCTGCAGCACTCTCTACATGTGCACCACCAAAGGCTGCTCCACAAACATTCCACCTCCCCGGATATCACCACCACACCTCAGGCCCTGGAGTTCCTCGCACAGCAAGCCAACCGGATGGAGGACATCCTGAAGAAGGCTGCCAAAACACTTGCAGTTGAGCCCTCCAGCCTGCCGCTAGTCAACTGCCCTAAGTGCGATCAGGCCTTCCCCACGGAGAATGCCATGCGAATACATTGCAGTCTCCAGCACAAGCACCTTCCTCAGATCCAAACAAAAATCCCCACAACCTTGGACCCCGCAGTCCATTCTCAGGCGGGAATGCCGGCCTGCCGCCTCTGCAATCGCCAGTTCTTCAGGTGGACTCATCTTAGACAGCACATAGAGAGTAGTGCCTGCTCAGCTCTAGGAGGGGCTAGCAACTCCCGCTCACCCGTGCCAGATGCCATCCCAGCGCCGATTCGTGTGCCGCCGACAGCGAAGCTCCCAATTTTTGAGGGAGAAAACAATCGGCACACACCATTAGTGCAGCGTGAAGCCTTTCTTGCCGGATTTGAGAACCTTGAGAAGTGGCTTGCAATGACAGCTGTCCGTCAGGAGCTCAACAATCATTGTGCCATCTGTCACATGTGGATAGCATCCTTTCGTCATGTCAAGCAACATTTCAACCGCACTCATGCTGCTGAACACCCCACCCTGCTCCAACGAGCCCTTGACCTGTGCAGCTCCTTTAAGTCCCACCTTAGAAGGAACAGTGCTTGCATTTGGTGTGGCCATACGGTCGGCGCTCCTCACAGGCACACACAGCAGTGCACGCCACTTATCCAATTGGCACTTGCCAAGCTGTACTGTCAGGATGCTCGGGGACCGGGAAGGCTCTCTTCTGAACGAAGAGGCGGAGATCTTCGCCAGCTACTGGGACTCCCACGGCCCCGAGGAATTCTACATGTCGGACACCCTACCCCCGAGGTCCCAGAAGAGGCACCGACCAGAGCAACCAGGTCGCTGGAACATGCCACTTCGCCGACTGCCCCCTCACCACATGAGCTACCAGATGCAGCCGCCGTCTCGCGACAATCGCCAACTGCCCCATCACCACATGTACGACCAGATCAATCTCCTCAGTCGGGTGGTTTTGAAGCAGGAGGAAGTCATCAGCCGGCTACGTCACGAGAAGATCTTCGTGCTTTTCATGCGCAACGAGATCAACGGCACCCTCGGCACCCTTATGAAGATTGCCAAGGACTGGCGGAACAAGAAGAACATGGACGAGGGACAACTAATCCCCGCTTCGCACAATCCTCCTCGCCAGCATGATCCGCGAAGTGATGAACCTTGCTCAGCAAGCCGTGGCCACCGAGGACTCCAAGGCCAAACATGTACAGTCAGAATGGCTCACGAGCGAGGGAGCATGGAACTATCGCAAATGGAACCATGCCGAGAAGCGACTACAGGTCGACAAGGATCGCACAGCCCTGCAACATGCAGAAGCCATCCGGCTCCTAACCTTTCTGCTCAAGAACCTGAAAGGCGAGGCTATCCAGAAGTTTGCCGCGACACAACAGTTGGGCATACTGGAACAGCAAGGGGCCCAGATCGCCACCTTCCATTTGGAAGTGTCCCTTCGGGGGCAAGTCGCGCAGGAAATCTACGAGACCCTGGAGAAGTTAGCAGGATGCACACTGCTGAACCTTATCGGGGTCTCCATGAAGAAGGACTCCCTGCCCTGCATGCCAATGGCCAAACGCCTGGGAGACATGGTATACCAGAAGCGTGGACCGCCACCGAGGTGTCATCCTCAAGCTGTGACATCCCTAAGCCTCGCCCGACCTTAACCCCCAACACCATAAACCCAGGCATGGGCACTGACGGCGAAAGCTTGCCAGCTCTGCTGCCACATATCCGGCTGCAAGGAGGTGACAACAGCTGCTACCTCAACTCATTTCTGTATGGGTTGCTTGTTGCAATGCGCCACTGCGGCATGGAATCCCTTGCCCATCAGGTTTTTGGGAAAAATCAGAGACACCAAGCAAAGCAAGTCGTCTGATTGGGTTTAAGCTTCTGGGATGGCCAGCGCCTCAACGTCAGCATGATGTTGCGGAGCTGATTGACTTCTTGCACCCCAGGCTCATCCACACTGTCATCTCAGGTCACTGGGAGTCAAGAGACCTTTCCGCAGAGGGCCTGACGAGGAAAGCACAGGCATCTGTGCACAAATGCATCCGATTGCCCCTTAATCCCGAAGACCCTAACCCTGACATCCAAGCATCCATTCAAATGTGGCACCAGCAGCAGCAGCTGCAAGGTTTTGTGGCACAGCCTTCATGGCTCTTCCTGCAACTGCCCAGGTTCTGCTACGAAGCCGCGGGCAAAGCTGTGAAGATGCAACATGCATACATACTGCCCCAAACCCTCAACATGCCCATCTTCTGTGAGCCAGGATCGTTAGAGGTCAAGTGGACACCATACACTGTCATAGCATATATACAGCACCATGGCGACGAGCCCACATCCGGACACTACACCACGGTAGTGCAGAGCCGCGAATGTCATTGGCTTTTGGACGACGAGAAAACACCCAGCCTGCTCAGCCTGCAGCAGCTCGAGCATGTCAGCACCAACATGTACGTGATCGTGCTTGCATCAGTTCACTTGCAATCTGCAGCCATTGATGCCTCACACGTCGATACCGAACATTGCATACATGATGACAGACCGGGGCCATCTTCAGCCCAGAACCTTAAGGGAAGAGGACATAAACTGGTTTTCCAGCAGGGTCACCCTGCTCCAGATGCAGATACAAGGATTGGCCCAGGGCTTGGAAGCTCTCCAGCAGACCTTGACTCGACTGGAGGCCAGAGTACGGCGACTCGAAACGTTGCCGACCGTCGCGACAAAGAGTGCGAGCAACAAATGCTCAACACAGTGGACCCTCCAGCTGAAGCAACAGATCGCTCTCGAGACAATGGATGATTGAGGAGTCGGAAGCCGCTCTGTACAGCAAGCCATGTACATACTTTCTAGGACCTATACATGGCACACGGCTGATAACATGTCGTTCCGCTGATTTATTAAGCATGCGCTCCGGCGCACAAGTCTTTTGCTGACGCCAAATTGGCACCAGTGCCTGCCATCATGAATGGCCGACCTCCTAAAAAAGAGGCTGTATGAGGCGCTCGCTGGACAGAGGATGAGACCCCTTTGCCGCGTTGGGAAGAAGATGGTGATGATGGCTAGTACCAACAGCATAAAAAATCTGGATTCCTAAACCCTAAACCCTAAACCCCAAAACCCCCAAACCTCTACACCCTAAGCCCTTAACCCTAAATAGATCCCTAAACCCTAAACCCTAAATAGATCTCAAGCCAGAAACAGAACGATGAGGCTGGACCACCCTCACATCGTCAAGCTGTATGAGCACTTCGAGGCACGTATTTGCGGGGCTTTCAGAGGACGCTCTCGAGCCAGAAAGCCGTCACACCCAGGTTCTAGGGTTTAGGGGTTTGGGGTTTAGGACGTAGGGGTTTAGGGTGTTGGGGTTTAGGGTGCAGGGGTTTAGGGTTTAGGATGTAGGGGTTTAGGGTGTAGGGGGTTAGGGTGTAGGGATAAAGGGTTGAATTAGGTTCCTGCGCACTAGCACCGCAGTCCCATTTATGAGGCGTCCTCGCGTTTACGTTGACTTATTAGGGGGTCTTTGCTTGGGCTTTCAAGGTGTTACACAGACTTTGCACTTGGAGGCCCGGCAGGGGAAGTAGCAATCCAGATGCTGCTGCTCTTGTTGGTGAGAAGCCTGACCTTAGCCCCATAAAACCCAAAGAAACCTTATAGCCCCCAACCCTACAGCCCCAAACTCCTCGCCCTACTGAATAAAGCACTGCTCACCAAGTCCACGATCCTTTAAGTTTTTTGATTCTCACAGGGCACACGACTGAGAGCCAGCTGAAACAGAGGCAGCATCAAGTGTACTACTCTGTCAACTAGAGTCTACTATGCCCCAAGATCCAATGAACCTAAACTCACCGTAACCCTAAACCGGACACCCTATGCCCCAGAACCCTGTTTAGATTCTGCGGGCCCTTATTCATGAAATAGTCCGTATTTTGAGGCCCTGAGTTGCCATTGCAGGATCCGAAGCCCTAAACCCTAAACCCCATCGACCCTATCCTTATTCCCTAAACCCTAATCCTTAAGCCCTAAACCCAAAACCCTCTCAACCCTAGACCCTAAGCCTACACCCTAAACCCTAAACCAGGATCGGAAGTTCATGTACATCGCAACTCGGATCAACAGACCCCCAACACCCAGCGAAAATCCCAAAGTTTTTTAAAGCCTAAGCCCCAAACCCAGCCTAAGTCCCAAACCCCAAGAAGCAAACCCTCTAAACCATAAGCCCAAAACCGACAGTGCTAAATACTGAACCAGAAACCCCAGCCCCTAAACTCCTGAATGCCTAGCCCTGAACCGCATGCGGGATGATGGGTGTCACGTGGGTGGTTGGCGAATTGTAGGCCAAGCAGAACACCTCATCCTTTCAACAATTACATGTTAGCTCATTATAGTATCAGTCAGAGTATATCACATTATCGTATATCGTGGCATTTTACAGTACAATACAGCACAGTATAGTTTTTATCTTGCACATGTTTTATCGTAAGGTAGGGACCCTCAAGTGCATACCAACGTGAGACCCTGCATTTCTTCAAACTGGAATCGCTGGCCGGAGTGCTATTTGCGAGCTCTTGGGCTTCGAGTCCCGCTACCAACCACCAGCTGCGAAGTACTGCTGATGATATAAATCTTGCATTGCGGTAAGGGCCCTGAACTGTAGGAATTATGTTATATAGTCCTTATTATGGGTAATGCAGGATTTATATCATCAACCGTACTATCTACTACCTGCGAACTGGCAACGGGTACATACTAAGTTACTAGGTAGTTTCGATTGTGACTCTAGCAGTACCTTCTAACTGGACCGTGGATGGAGGGAGCCTGTGGACTTTGCTGTAGAACTCGTGCCCCACAGGGCTGAGCCATGCCACCCTAGCGCCGCTAATTTCCAAGCGGGAATCTTTCGATGTTGAAGAGAGCCCTAAACCCCAAACCCAAACCCCAAACCCGACTTCCCTGCCCTTCAACGTTGCACCCCCTAGTCCCTGGACCCCAAACCCGAAACCATCCTTCTGGAACCCTTCTTGTATAGATCTCGAAAACCCAAGCCCTTATAGAGCCCATATTATAGGACTCTCATTATAGAGCCCTTACTATTACTATAGAACTCTTACTATAGAGCCCCTTATTGTAGAACTCTTACAATAGAGCCCTTATTGTAGAACACTTGCTACGGAGCCCTTATCATGGAAGTTTTATGTTAGAGCCCTTATCATAGAACTCTTACTATAGAGCCCTCGACTGAGGTCCTAAACCCTAAACCCTTATCATAGAACTCTGACTATAGAGCCTCGACTGAGGTCCTAAACCCTAAACCCTAAACTCCTATCATAAAGCTCTTACTATAGAGCCTCGACTGAGGTCCTAAACCCTAAACCCTAAACCCTAAACCCTTATATAGAGCCCTCGACTGAGGTCCTAAACCCTAAACCCTAAACTCCTATCATAAAGCTCTTACTATAGAGCCTCGACTGAGGTCCTAAACCCTAAACCCTAAACCCTTGTATAGAGCCCTCGACTGAGGTCCTAAACCCTAAACCCTAAACTCCTATCATAAAGCTCTTACTATAGAGCCCTCGGGCTGAGGTCCTAAACCCTAAACCCTAATATAGAGCCCTCGACTGAGGTCCTAAACCCTAAACTCCTATCATAAAGCTCTTACTAGAGAGGCCTCTGGCTGAGGTCATGGAGTACTGCAAGGGCGGCGAGCTCTTCGACCGGTTGCTCGAAGCGGGCCACTTCACCGACCCTTGACCGCTCCGGGATTCTGGAGATTTCTTGTGGTGGGTTCTAAGTTTTTATTTGTTTTGAGTTTATTTTTTTCCTTTAGGGGTTTAGTTTCGTTTTTCTTTTCACAGTGGTTCTGTATGGATTCTTGAACAGTTCTGTGGGGCGCTATGAAGGTTTAGGGTTCAGGGTTTGGCGGGGAGGGGGGGGTGGGGCGGGTGTGTTTAGGGCTCACAGGATGAAACGGGGCTGGGGCCGAACCTTCGACTCTCGACCCAGAAAGCGGTTTAAGGGGTTTAGGGTTTAAGGGTTTAGGGTTTAAGGGGTTTAGGGTTTAAGGGTTTGGGGTTTAAGGGTTCAGGGTTTAAGGGTTTAGGGGTTGGGGTGTACTACGAACAGCACACCACGCAGCTAGATGCCTGAACTTGCAGGACGGTAGGGGTTTTGAGCTTCCAGTTTCAATTTTTGGTATACCCGAAGCCATCTTGCAAGGAAGGACAAGCGGCCATTATCATGCAGCAGATCTTCCGCAGCTCGTTGCAAGGGCGATGTGGTTGCCGGCCGTAGATCAGGGTTTGAGGTTTGGGGTTTAGGTAACGTGCTACTTACCCCAACCCCTTTCAGCTGCTAAACCCTGAACCCTAAACCCTAAATCCTAAACCCTGAACCCCAACTCTGAACCCTAAACCCTGAACCCTAAACCCTAGACCCTGAACCCTGGACCCTAAACTCTAAACCCTGAGGCCTAAACCCTAAACCCTATCTTGCTGGGGTTCAGGGGGTTAAGGTCTCTGGTTGGGGATCGCATGCTTGAAGACCTGGGGCCCTCAAAATGGAGGGTTCGGGTGTGAGGGTTTAGGGTTTCGAGTTCAGGGTTCAGGGTTTAGGGTTTAGAGGTTTAGGGTTTCGGGTTCAGTCTCTCTTTACGCGTTTCGGGTTCCAGGGCCTTGAGGCCTTCGGAGTTTCACGATTAAGAGTCTCGCGTTTGTCACAGGATTTCTGGGTTGCTGTTGAGGGGGCCGAATCGCATGCCGTGCTCAGGCGGCGTGTACTACTTGCACACCATGAAGGTGCGGGCGCGTGCGGGGATTCTGAGTTTCTGTCGCAAGCTCTCGCCCTTTCCCTCTGCTTCTCTCTGTGTCTCTTTCTCTCTCTGTCTCGCTCCCACGATACAGACAAGTCGGGGTTGTTCTACAGTCCAGTTCTTCTGCAGGCCACAGCTCAGTACAGCATTTTTCTGGGCCCCACTCTTCCACAAACCCGAAACCTTAAACCCAATGACCCCCAATGACCCAAACTCCAAACCCTAAAAATTCGATATGCACCCCAACCCCTAAACGCCAAATCATTAAAACCCTAAGCCCAAAAAACCTTACCTAAACCCCAAACCCTGACCCCTAATGTGGGCCATGCCTCTACCCCTCACCATGAACCCAAAGCGCCGGACCACCCAAACCCTTCAATGCCGAAACCCCGAAACCCGCCCGCCACCCCTCGTCTTTTTGGGGTAAGCGGTCACTGGTCGAGCGATCAGCGAGACCCTGCGAGGGAGCCCCAGGCGGGCGACCGAGCGCTTGCCTACTTTTCCAGGGACTTCATGGGTAGTTATAAGTGGGGTTATAAGTAGGGTAATTATCCATATTAGGGGACTAACCCTACTTGTAATTACCCATGAACCTCCAAGTAGGCCGAGTCAGCCTTTGGTCCCTCTCACGGGCTGACTGCTGGGGCTCTGCCGCAACCCCTCGGGCAGGCTGTCTTTGCTGGGTCTCTGCCACAAGGTACGGGACGCTGGGCCCGCTGGCCGTTGGTGGGGCTCTGCCGCAATCTCATTTCCGCTGAGCGGGAGGTGTTGATCTGTTCTATGGACAAGTGACTAGTGCTTTTGCTTCTTCTACACATGGGGCACCATAGTAGCAGGAACCATGCTTCGCGGTTTCACATGCACAGATGATCAGCAAGTCATGTCTGAGCACAACCTGTGCGCGGATGGCATGCTTGCCCGAAGCTCGCACTAAGTATAGCAGTGACTAGCAGCCGTGGGTGTTGCAGGCACTTGGTCTTGTTCAGAGCATGGCGTGAAACCTCTGTGGCTCGATGACTCGTTCTGTTTACGCGTTTTTGACCACAGACCTCGTCATGCGGCATGTCTGGGAGCAGGCTTCTGCGCTTTAGAGAGTTTGAGCTTGTGGCTGGAGTTGCGTTCGGCAGATTCGGTATGTGAGCACTGGTATGGGACCACTGTGATCGTATGTGTTTACAAATACGTTTCTTAGGCGATTCCTGACACTAGTACCAGGCTGCAGGAAACGGCAAGACTTGTTGCGAGTCTGACATCAGCAATGCACTGCATAAAGCACGGCTCTGAACAAGTCTTGCGCTGTAGGGCACGCAAGCACGGGCCGCGCCCTGCTGTGACGCAGACCTGCCACTGGCACACCGAACAGTATGTTTGCAACACCTGCTGTGCCAGCGCTAGCAAATGACATGTGAGACGGCTCTGCAAACATAGCCTGGTGCGCACGTCTGCCCACAGACCCGACTGTGGACAGGGTTCGCTTTGCCTGTTGCACCGAGCTGCGACAGCCTGGAGAACGCGAGCCTTTTGAGGGAGTGCCAGTCAGCTGTATTCCTGGGCAGTACTGTATGTGTGAGCACGTTCGTGTTGCTATTTAGATGTTTTGGTCCTTTGGTAGCTGAAGTGGCGCCCAGGCGACACCAGCGGGCACAAACTGCTCAAGGAAGGCTTTCTTCTCAAGCGAATGTGCGACAATCAGACGTTGTCACAACAATTTCTCTTGAACGGTTCCTTGAGGCGGACCTTGTGCGACAATGTGTTTGGAATCACCTGAGTCTTGCAGCATAGTTGCCACATCCAATGTCCAACCAAGGATGTTATTTTGAAGTCTCAGTTGCCAGACAAAACAGACGCGGAGTATCGTGAAGCTGTACGAGCACCTGCCGAGCCTATCGACCCGCTTGCATTCATGCAGTGTTGAAGGAGCTGGAGAATGAGCCAGATGTCAACGCCTGTCAGGCCCTCAACGAGCAAGTTTATGAGGAAACTCGTTGAAAGATGGTGTTGCGACGGCGTGGACGCACGAAAGAGCAAGCCATGCACAGAACACCAGTCGTTCTTAAGCGGGTGCCTGTAGACAGGTCCATCCTGTGTTGGCAACCTTCCTGGGGGCTCATTTGAGGGATACTATCCACGCTGACGGGGCTCAGGCAGTTTGGTCTGCACGGGCCAGGGCTCCGAACCCGGCTGGATGCATTGTGGCACATTTTGACTTCCTTTGAACTTTGGACGCGCCACAAGAAAAACAAAGGATATCTTGGGCAGCACAGGGTTCTCGGCCGAAACAAGCGTGTTTAGGGGTATTGCATGATTTAAACTTCAAGGGCCTCCGCAGCTGTCCTGAGCAACCCACCCCTTCCAGGGATTGCAATGTTCTGGGACTCAGGACATCGCTTCCAAGCCGACGCGACGAAAGAGGACGTGCAAGCGGCATTGGAGAGATGCAACGAACCGGCCGACCATTTGGATGATTTCGAAGCGGCGCCAAATGCCGAGCAACAGCTGATGCAAGAGCAGCAGGAGGCAAGGGAGGTCGGGGCCAGTGTGCACAGTGACGTTGGCGAGCCGGTGGCTTCTTCCAAGAAGGAGATGAAAAAATGAAGCGTGCCAGGCCGGGCAAGACGGTGATTCCAAAAAGGAGGACTCCTCGAACAAAAGAACAGGCCATCCGGCTGCGGCTGTAAAGCCTTCTGCAGCAAAAGGAAAGAAGGCCGCAAAGTGAAGTTCAAGCAGGGCGCAGAACCGAAACGAAGAGTGCGAGACAAACGTGCAGATGCAGATGCAGCCGCCGACTCGTGCTCTCTCCCACCTGTTTGCATGCAGCACTGGAATCTTGCTTGATTCTCAGGCTTGGACACCAGAGCTGCATGCAGCATTGCTGGATACCAGTTTCGAGCAAGTGTGGCAGCCGAAGCGATCGAAGAAGTGAAGAAACGGAGAGCTGTGCTCTGCAGCTTTCCTTTCGGTCCGGATACAGCGGTGCCTGCTGCACATCCACAGGCACGCAACCAGCAGTGGCCTTAAATAGAGACTATATAAGAACTATTTCGTGCTTAACGGCTGCTTTAATAAGCTGAACATTCCATCAACGTAGTCTGCTGTGGATTCTGCTGCATTCGAGATCTTTGAGGAACAAGTTCTCGCTGGAAGTTTTTGGGCACCCGAACACTGCCCCTGCCCTACCTGCCCTTTCTCGCCCCTGTCCCTGCCCCTGCCCCTGCCTGCCCTCTATAAGCAGGCTGTCACAGCTCATCGCCATAGTATGATGCACTCGACACAGCCGTGTCGCAAGATGTTGTCGCCTAGTTATTTCGCGGCAAACCTTAAACCCTAAACCCCTAAACCGCTAAACCCTAACACCCTAAACCCTACACCCTGAACCCCTAAACCCTAACACCCTAAACCTGCAGGTTGTCCACCGTGACTTGAAGATCGAAAACTTCATGTTCGCGGGCGACGGTGCCGCTGCAGCAGAGCAGGTTTCGGGCTGTCTTTAGGGTTTAGGGGTTTTAGGGCTTTACGTTTTTTGGGGTTTTAAGGTTTCAGGGTTGAGGGTTTAGTTTTGGTTTTAAGATTTGGGGTGTGGGTAAAGATTTAGGTTTTAGGGTTTCAGGGCTAGGGTTTAGAAGTGAAGAAGGGTTTGGGGGTTGGGACTAATTTAGTCCTTTGGGTTTATGGACCCTAAGCCCTACACCCTAAACCCGTCAAGCCTTAACCCTAAACCCTAAACCCCCAAACCCTAAAACCTGAACCCTAAAAGCTTAAGCTCAAGGCATAGGCCGTCCACCTAGTGTGGGTTGGCGGCGTTTGCCCCTCGCAACCGATCGCGAAAAGCCCGCCCACATCGTACCCGAACACGTTCTCCCCGAAACCAGTGCTGGTCCCTCAATAGAGTCACGAGCCTGGCTGAGTGTCCGGGTGCTGACCCCCCAAAATGGGACTTTGAGGGGGGGATGGGGGGGCTGGGAGCCTTGCGTTCCAGACCAAAGACCCTTCCCCGCCCTGCGCTGTCCTGCCCGCCTTGCCCTGCCCTGCAGTTTAGGTAAGCCTAAATTCGACACAACCTTGTCGCAAGACGCTGTCGCCTGCGTGCTATTTCACGACAAACCCTAAACCCTGAACCCTAAACCCCTAACTGCTCTGCCCCTGCCCTGCCCTGCCCTGCTCTGCCTGCCCTGCTCTGCTCTGCCCTGCCCTTCCCTGCCCTTCTGCCCTCCTGCCCCGCCGTTGTTGTGTTGTGCCCTGTCCTGTCCTAAAAGAAAAACGCGCGATGGCATGAGTTTAGGCTTAAACCCCAAACGGAATAGGTTTGGGTGGTTTGGCCGCCTTAGGCGGCGTGGGCTGGAAAAGAAACAGGAAAAGCCCTCTATAGACTCGACACAACCTTGGCGCAAGACACTATCGCCTGAGCGCTATTCCACGGCAAAGTCTAAGCCTTAAGCCCTTAACCGTAAACCCTAAGGTTGAGACCTTTCTGCTTTGGGGTTTGTGGTGTTAGGGTTGCCGCGTAGGGGTGCTAAGGCAGGTCTTGGAAGTTAGGGCTTAAGGTTTAGGGTTTAGGGTTTAGTGTTTAGGGTTCAGGATGTAAAGTTTAGGGTTTAGGGGTCTAGGGGTTTAGGGGTTTCGGGTTTAGGGTTTAGGGGTTTAGGGGTTTAGGGATTTAGGGATTTAGGGGTTTAGGGGTTTAATTAAGGGTTTAGGGCATAGGGCTTGGGGCCTTAGAGGGTTTTGTGTGGCTTTGGCTCAAAGCCTTGGGGGTGTCTCGCAGATGAATGCTTGGGATTGAAGCTTTAGGGTCGCGTCAGATGTTGCATGGAGTCTCATAGACCTGCTTCGATCCTAGGGTTATTTCGTCGGTAGGTTGGTAGAGATGCTTCCCTCGTCAATGTTCCGCCTGCCGATGGACTGTCGGACCGGTCTTTAAGGATGTCGAAGTACGCAGTTTTTTTTGAACTTTGTGTGGTTGCCGCTCCTGTAACACCGCAGACCCCCAGGGCGTTCTCGAAAGCTAGACTTATGGCTTGTTCTTTGCGTCTGTGGGTGTCAAGGGTTGAAAACGGTGCTGGGCCTTGCGGCTGCCGCTGGGGTTATTGCAAAACGGTAAAATTTCCCACTACAGTCCCTCTATAGTTATACTTATACTGGTACTTATACTTATACTTATACTTGTACTTATACTTATACATATATCTATCCCTTAGGCAGAACTTTCTAAACATTAGGACCCCTATAGTAGGTTTCGGCTTTAGAGACACGCCCAGCTTGATGTCACCGAGGTCCCATCGAAGCCAACATGATCAAGGCCGGCCAAGCAGGTTCAGGGTTTAGGGTTTAGGGGCTTAAGATTCTCTAGAGGTAGAGTAGGGTTTTGGTACTGTACCATAACTATACAAGGACTCTTGTATGCTTTCTATATTCTACCGAAAGTATACCATAATTATGCAAGGACTTTTTTTATGTTAGACCATGATTGTATGCGGACTCTTGTTTGTATTATACCACAAGTATTCCAACACTTTTATCAGCACGGACTCCGACCTCGATCTTGACTTCCTCGGAGCTAAACTTCCAACCATCTAACCCTCAAGCTTGACCCTAAACACTACCCCCCAAAAAAAACAAAGCAAGTAGCATCAAGAAAGGCAGTCTTGACCGGAATTTAAGCCGCAGTCTGAAGCTCGGCACGACTTGGGAGTTTCCCAAAAGGGGATCCCAACTCCAGCTTCAGGGTCTGAACAACTAGTATCAGCACGCCCTGATAGTCCCCATGTAAGTATATTTATAACATACCACCGAAGCCTTAATCTGAAGCCCCCATGTTACAAGTGGCCCTGACTTGGAGGATCAGGTCTAGGGTTAAGGGCCCGAAGGGTAAGCTTTTTTGGGCTTCGGGCCCAGATGGTTCGGGTTTAGAGACCAACAGCCTTTGAACTGTACCCGAGCTAGTAAGGTCTTTGGCTTCAACACGTTTCTACTTTCAGATTTTTCAATCGAGTCCTAACCCTTAAACCCTAAACATCCCTAAACCCCAAACCCTAAACCCTCAACCCTAAACCCTAAACTCTAAGCCCTAAATAGGAAATCCCGGAACAAAGCAACTCTCAGCCCCATCACTCCGCCAAGCCATGCGACGTCCTCAGATCATCGACTTCGGTTTCGCCAGATCCTTCAAGGAGGGCGAGGTGGGCTTAGGGTTTAGGGTTCGGAGATGTTCGGAGTTTAGGGTTGGCTTTGTGTGTTGTCAAAGTCTGGGGAATCGTGTCGAAATAGGAAGGCGTCTGGTTTAGGGTTCAAGGTTTAGGGTTTAGGGTTCTGGTAGGGGTGGTTTCACAGCGAGGTCCGGATGTGGAGCTTGGAGTATTGGAGTGTGGTATTTGTGATCCAGGCTTGATTTCGGATTTTGGCTCTCGGGCATCGGGGTTCCGGGATATGAGTGCTGCGTCACCCTAAACCTTAAACACTAAACCCAGTGGCTGGTAGAAATGAGTGGCAGGCACGGGGAAGGTGCACAAGTCACTCAACCACACCCCTAAACCCTAAAGCCTAAGCCCTAAACTCATCTGAACTGGCATCTCCGGGCCCTAAACCCTGGCATCTCCGGCCCTAAACCCGTAAACGGGCTGCGGAGTGCAGGCGACGAAAGAGGACCTTACAAAACAAAGCTTAGGCCCCAAATCTGAGCACCATCCGAAAGCTTGAAACCCTAAATCCTAAACCCCTAAACCCTAAACCCTAAGCCTTTAAGCCCCAAAACCCCAAAACCCCTAAACCCCTAAACCTCTAAACCCTAAACCCCTAAACCCCTAAACCCCTAAACGCCTAAACGCTTAAACCCTAAGTCCCACTGGCCCTCAGCCCGAAATCGAGCGCCCCAAAGCCCCGATCCAAAAGAGCCGCGAGCTGAGACGATGAAGACGAAGGTCGGTGCGTCTGGGCCCAAGCGGGGGTGCGTTCAGGGCTTTAGGGTTTAGGGTTTTGCGTTTAGGGTTCAGGGCCGTATGGTTCAGGATTTTGGGTTTTTCGGGTTCAGGGTTTTGGGGGCTGAAGGGTTTAGGTTGTAGGGTTTGTGGGTTGCAGGATTTTCGGTCCTAGGGTTTGAAGTTTAGGGTGTTTATGGGGTGATGACAGGGTTCTGTTGGGGTTTGGGGCTTCAGGGTTGTGAGGGAAAGATGGGGTTTGAGGGTCTCGGGCTTGGGGTTTTGAGGGGTGTAGTATAGGGGCCTTAAGAATTGGAATAGGGGTTTGGGGTATATTATACCCAAAATGAGCATAATATACTATAGCTATAATAAGGAACCGCCCGCCTCGTTGTTTAGGTGGCACTTTCTCTTTCATGAGTTCCTTTCTTGAGGATTAGACTGGAACCTGGGTTTGTGGGGCTTCGGTTTTAGGTCCAAACCCCAACCCTAAACCCTAAACCCCAAACCCTAAACCCTAAACCCCAAACCCTAAGCCCAAAGCCCTAAACCCTAAGCCGTAAACTCCGAACCCTAAACCTTAAACCCTACGCCCTACACCCCTAACCCCTAACCCTAAGCCCTAAACCCTACGCCCTAAACCCTACGCCCTAAACCCTACGCCCTAAACCCCAAACCCCTAACCCTAAACCCTAAACCCTACGCCCTAAACCCCAAGCCCAAGCTTTTGGCGTTGAAGGCTCTGAAGGCTTCCTGGGTTCAAAGGCGTTGCATGTTGGCAAGGTACGACGGTTGATGATATTATCCTGCATTACCTTAAGGACCCTAACCCATGGGAATTATGGTATGTTCCTTTATTATGGGTAATGCAGGATTTATATCATCAACCGTAGGGCCCTGCTGCTTCTGGCCTAGAGTTTTGGGATGAGTATCGCATGCGGGTAGTTCTCCAAATTAGGGCCCCCTTTTCGGTCCCAAATATAGTACGGCACCCTTATAAAAAGGATACCAAAAGGGGCCCTAATTCAGAAAACTGCTCATGTGGGATGCAGCGCATCGCATGTGTGCTCGTAGATTGTGATTCGGTTTAGAGTCTAGGTTTTCGAGAGACTACTGTCCCGATGAGTGGTGGGAATACCTCATTCACTGGGTTGGCTGGCGATGTATCAAGATGCAAGAGCGTGCTCGACTCCCAACGTCTGCAATTCTTGAAGAATGTCTTCGCGGTGCTTTATACTGCAGCTGACCTGCCAAACCCTAAACCCTGCACCCTAACCACACATTCTCATCCGCCATTTCAGGCCATACTTCGTCTCGCCGCAGATACTTGCTGGGAAGTACACTGAGGCTGGGAGAATGCTCCGAAGCAGTGTTGCGAAGGCGATTCTGAAAGGGTTTGTAGGGCACCATAGTGTTGAAAAGGGTTTTGGGGCTATTAAGAGGGTCTTCACAGTTTATTGCAAAGATTTACTTCAGAGGGAGGGGCTTCGTAAGGTTTAAACTTCTTCTTGAACAGGGCTTTTGGCTAAGGTCTAGAATGCCCGAAAATCCTGACGCATAAGCCTCTGACCCTAGACCATAAAGCAAAAGTCCTAGCTGGAACCTGTCGATGCGTCCGCCACAGGCGACGGACATGTGGACCGTTGGCGTCCGGTGGCCAAGACTCGGGGTTACCGGCTAAGGGTTATGGGCGTACTCTACAGGTCTGACGAACTAGTAACAGTTCCCTTGCAACGGGGTGATGCATGGATATGGGTATCTACCTGCATTCATATATATATATATATATATGTATGTATGTATGTATGTATGTATGTACGTACGTATGTATGTATGTATGTATGTATGTATGTATGCATATATAACTTGCACAACTAACCGGCATTCTTGCTCTCTCTCTCTCTCTCACATATGTATATATATATACATACATACATATATGCACATGTATGTTACTGATCCCCACTACAGGATTTAGGGTTCGTTTTGGGGTCGACTTTGGGGCACTTGCTGCCACGTTGTTGGGCAGACCCCTTGTCGGTTCTCATCTTCGATCTCTTCTTCGATACGACAAGTGTCTCCGATATCTGGGTTTAGGGCTTAGGGTTTAGGGTTATAGGGTTTAGCGTTTAGGGTTTAGGGTTACCTCCGATTGCGTGTGGATAGCTCTTGTGCTGGAACTCGAAGAGCGGGCCTAAAATCGTGGAACTCTTTCTGCGACCTCCGGTGTCTTAACTCTACGCCCTGAATCCGGCGATGATGTATGCCATAAATCTAAACTATCCTAAACCCATATCGCCCTAAATCCTTAACCGAAATTACCGTCAAGCCAGACCGTGATGTACATCCTCCTGTGTGGCTACCCGCCCTTCTTCGGGGACTCGGATGCCAGGCCCTCAGGCATCTGTGCCGCTTGTCTGTCTGTTTGTGTGTGCATCTGGGTTTGCATGCAAATTAAAATGATTTGGCTTCATACTGCCGTTGCGGTAGCAGTGCACTCATCTCAGACCCAAAGACACAGAGACCAGACATCCTCATGAGGCGGAGATCTTGACTCGAGTGCGTGGTGGAGTGCGCCTTTGCTTCAAAAGTCTGAAGAACAGTCCTAAACTCTAAACCCTACGCTAAGCTCTAAAGCCGAAAATCAGGAACACTGAGCTCTGAGACCGAACGCTGCTGTTAGGTTTCCAGGGCCCACAGGGCGCGGGAGAAGTTCCTGGGAACCGTACCCTCGCCTCGTAGCCCTGGCTTCAGAAGGTAACAAAACCCCCGTGCCCTCCACCCCCAAACCCACGGTTTAGGGTGTAGGGTTAGAAGCCACAAAACAATGACAGGCGACACTAGGAGATGGCTTGTCCAGCCCTGGTATACAACCCAAACGCCAACCCCAGGCCGCAGTCCGTGAAGCCCTAAATCCCAGCCAGACCCTGGCGCAGGGGCAGCAGTAGTAGTAAAGGAAGAAGTCGTCGTCGTAGTAGCCGTGCCAGCAGCAGCAGGAAAAGAGGTAGGAGCAAGAATAGGAGCAGGAGTCCGAGTAGGAGTGGGACTGCTCCCGTTTGCGCGGTGAAGCCACAATGGGGAAGTAGCAGCCGTTAAAGCAGTTCAAGGGTGCCGAGGATGTGGTTGAGTGTTGCGATGGTTAGGACGACGATGGTGCGGAGGACCACGATGGTTCTTATGGCGACTTTGATGATGCTGGTGAGTGGTGTTGATAAGCCCTAAACCCTAAACCATCCAACTCTAAGCTTTGAGCCCTAGCTAACCCCAAAACCTGTAACTCTAAACTCCCAAGCTTAAACCCTAAATCCTAAAAAATACACAAGACCCTAAACCCTAAACCGGCCTAAACCTGCAACCCTGAAGAGAGTAGGATGAGAAGGTTTAGCTTCAATGACGCAGACTGGCGGCACGTGACGGAGCTGGCCAAGGACCCTAGGCATGGGTTTCGGGATTAGGGTTTAGGGTTTAGGTTTTAGGGTTTAGGGGCATTAACAGTTAGAATGGTAAGCATTCCTTGGGTTCAGGGCTTTGTTAAAATATAGCGGCCACTTTCAATTAGAATAATTAGTGCTCCTTGGGTTTAGGGTTTTTAGGTTTTGGGGCAATAGAGGGTTAGAATAGGGTTCCGATAGAGGGCTCCTTTAACGGATGTACCATTAAGTCATGGAGGGATGTGGAATAGGGTTCCGTCAGATAGGGGTCTTACTATTTAGAATTGTATCCCTGAGGGTTCCAGGAACAGACATTTGTAGTTAGGGTTTAGGGTCTAGGGTTTAGTATACAAGAGCTCCAAAACCCAATTCACTTCTTTTCGGTCCTACAGTAGCGTTTCAGCCCTTGGGGATACGGGCTTAGGGATTGACGGTTCCTAAACCCTAAACCCGAAACCCTAAACCCGCCTGGCAGTGCCTCTGATCCGCTTTCAGAGACGAGGGGCTTTCATATCTTGTAGCGATGATGCCGTTGATGATATAAATCCTGCATTACCTTAAGGACCTTAAGCTATGGGAATTATGTTATATTCCTTATTATGGGTAATGCATGTCTTTGTGAGAATCGGGCGCACGCTGGAAAGTATCCAGTTCCTTAGGCCTGTTGTGCTTTACGATTTCCCTTCGTGCCTGCGTGCACCAAGACGCTCAGCACGTCGGCAACGATGTAGCCGCCCAAGGCGAGACGGAGTGAGAGGGTGGAGTTGGAGATTGGTGAGTTTGTGCTCGCAAGAGGATGGCCCACCTCATTAGTGGCCTAAACTAAACAACCCAATACCTCAGATCCCCATCCTGACTCAAACCCAAACCCGGCAGCCAAGACCAAGCGCCCATGGGTGAATCTCCCTAAACCCTAAATCCTAAACCCTAAGCCCTAAACCCTAAGACCCTAAGCCCAAACCCCAAACCCTAAGCCCTAAACCCTACGCCCTAAGCCCTAGAACCTAAACCCTAAACCTTAAACCCTAAAGCCCAAGCC
>CAJNJA010024330.1:0-32948 GCA_905231915.1 Symbiodinium necroappetens | reverse complement strand
GGTTGAGGGGTTTACACCCGCGGGCGCTGGGGTCATCGTAGCACCATCTTCGTTTTTCCATCACACATCACCCTCAGCATCATCATGAATCATCTTGTCTTTCATTCCTTACCATTATCCTGACCTTAATCGTTTTATGGGGGTTGGTTCTTCGGTTTTCTCATAAATTCTAAATTTATTAAGTAGTTTTATCATCATCTTTCATCACATTTCCTCACCTCACTCAAATTTTCATCATAATTTTCAGGGAGTATCATAATTCAAGGATTTGTGTGGTGTTTTCGGTCCTAACGTTTTCACAAATATTCATAATTGCTTTTATTATGAAGGTTTGTTAGGGATTTTTGCACTAGAAGTTTACGATGTCCTCGTCCTCTTGACCATCTTCGAAAAGGGCGCCTGACATGTTCTAATTTGTCCTTCAAGCAGTTGCACCGGCGTTGTTTTGAATGAAGAGCGTGATTGAAGCAAAAGCACGTTTTCACACATTTAGATACTTTCGGCTTTCAGTGACAATAGCAACTTTTCGTCTTAGGTGTGGCAATGGCTCCTAAACGCGGCTACACCACAAATGAAGAGAATACACCCGACATCGTTCAGGAAGAGAAGCCATCGTCAAGTGATGCCACCAAGAATGAAGAGAACACAGAGAAGCCGTCGTCAAGTGATGTCACCAAGAAGCAAGAGATTACGGAGAAGCCGTCGTCAAGTGATGCCACCAAGAAGCAAGAGATTACGGAGAAGCCGTCGTCAAGTGATGCTACAAAAAGCATCAACGGGATGACAAAGATTGAGAAGGAGCAGTCTCAGGTTCTCGTCACGTTCAAGTTCAGAAGCCCGGAGACTTCTTCACCACCGAGGAGGACAAGATCCAGTTTGACGCGTTGGACGTTAAGGAGGCGTTGAAGACCTGCGCGGAACTCTTCAACCAGATGAACCCACTTGCCCAGAAGCGTGACTACCTTCTCAACAAGCACAAGCTCAAAAATAAGCCAGTCAAGAAGGAGACCTCTTCATCGTCAACTACATCTTTGAACCTTCGTGCTGTTCTTCGTGGCACGACCGAACAGAAGGACATCACCGGCATCACGATAGACATGATCTACTCCAAGTTGAAGACAAAGGCTACCGACTTGCTCACTATGAACGAGACTCAGAAGAAGAACGCTGTGCTGTTCATCAACAATGAGCAAATCGCTTCACCAGGAAGCACACGCTTGCATTCCGACAAGTTCGTTACCCAGAACAAGGAAGGTAAAAAGACACGTGTGATTCTCCGCTCGGGCGATGTTCTCAGTCTCGTTCTGCGATTGTGTTCACAGGTTCCTTACCTATGAAGGTTCTGATATCCACGTCGGAAGTCTTAGAACCAGGGAAGACTGAGCCACTTGTGTAAAGTCCGTCTTCTCACGACAAACCGCTCATGTTCTTCAAAATTGCAGAGTTGAAAAAGCACAAGTTTATTGCATGTCTTTGACTTGCACCTTGTGCAAAACATTTGTTGAGGAACTTGACACATATACCGAAGCCCTTTCCTTTCATAAAGGTTTCAGTAGTTAAATCTTCCTTTGCGTCACCTTGCCAATCTTCAACGGCAAGAACAGTCCCACAAGCATAAAGGCGGTGAGATGGTCTTTGACAGCACCGCCTTCCACCAGAGGATTTCAAACGAGATGTCATACAGAAAGCCGTTGCGAATATCAACTGCAAATGAAGCACAACGTGAAGGGCGACAATCTGATGATGCTACGACTGCTTCTGATTAATGTGTAAATAGCACAACAAATAAATCTAAGCGTATGAAAACGGAGAGACGCAAAGAAATAGATCAGGAAAGGTTGGAAAAAGAAACGGTTTATAAGATAGGAAGAAAATATTGTTATGGAACTGATGTTCTTATCGAATCTAACGTATAATAGTATTAATTGATGCGTAAAGAAGCAAAGTGATCGGAGCTGTATTAGTATATAGAAAGCGGGGTTTTGGAAGTGCAAAGAGTTTATATGATGATGCTATAAAAGCGGGGTTGGTAATCACACAAGAAGAAGTTAAAGAATGGTTGAAAAGTCAATCCATAAAACAGAGGAGCAATTACAAACAATATAACGGCTATTCAGCACCTTTTGCTCGTTCTATTCCGTTGATTTGATGAATATGATTAGTTTAATGAAAGGTACTGACACCCACAATAAAGATTATCGCTATATGGATTTGTCTGTATTGATAACAGCACAAATTGTCATGCTGTGCCAATGCAAAACAAAGACGGTGATACGGCATTACATGCCTTAAAGGAATCTTTCAAAGCAATGGGTCATCGTCAATCGGTTTATAGTGATGATGAAGGAGCTTTATACGATACGATATTTAACATTTATTTGAAAGATGAGGGGGTATAACACATACTTACAACCTTAACCCACACGAATGTGGCTGAAAGAATGATAAGAACATTGAAGAAAATGATAAGTGATAGATTATTAAAGCGTGATGGAGCATGGACAACAATGCTAAAACCTGCTCTTGATAAAACCAATAAACGAATGGTTAACTCAACGACTGGTTTAGTTCCAAATGATGCTCACCGTTATGAAAACCACATAAAGGCTAAAGCAAATTCAGTAATGAAGGAAAAGTATTTACGAAGCTATCCAAATACTAAAGAAGGTGATACCGTTAAGGCCTTTACTAAATGCGGAGGTAATTATACCAGTAGGAAAGAAACGAGAAGCAAATGGAGTAAGAAAGCATATGAAGGTTAAGAAGTTGAAAGATATTTGCATCTTAATAAATATTGTGTTCTTGAAGGACTACCTAAACGATATATCAGACACGAGTTAGTGTTAATTAATAAATAGATGGTAAAACTACTTAAAGACAAATCGCCCTAGAATAGTAGGGACAATGACCATCTTTGACTGTAGAAGTGCCGACAGTGTCAGCATATGCGAACACAACAGAACAAGGAAACCTTCAATAAAACATTACCAGAACCAACAGCAAATATTACAGTTGTAGTAGTTGTAATCGTCTTATCGACATAGAAGAGGATCAGGGGGGGCGATTTTTCGGACCGTGCTGAGCGAGCAGAAACTAGCCCCCAAAAAGCTGTCGTTTACCGTCTTATCCGGCGAATCTCTGCCTACTTTCCCGCTGCGCAAGTGTCTGCTTTTTGGCAGTGGCTGCGCGACCGTCAGCAGCAATGCTCGCCGAAAGTGGTCTTGATGCTGAGCCTGGACGAAACATCGATCGGGTTTCTGGCTCGGCCGTGTTCCGGAATGGTTGTCTCACGGAGGCACTGGAATGACCGAGGTTTGGAGCCATGCATCCGGGTCAAAAAATCAGAAACTTGTGGCGCAGCGACATATGTGGCCATCATTGCCGACAATGCAGGAGTTCAAGCATGCTTACCACATTTCCTGATCGTGAATGAGAGTAAGCTAACGAGGACTTTACAGCGACAGGCGACAGGTGGCCACGCTACCTGCGTCGTCTGCAAGTATGGCACCGCAAGAGTGCATGGAACACTGCAGAGTGCACATGGTAGAGATCATCCAACATTTGGTAACCCATCTGGCTCCATGGTTTGCCAGGAACATACTCCTCCGTGATCAAGCTCCATGCCACTTGCCTGCCAAGGTCATGGAGGCTGCCAAGGACGCCAATCTCCACTTGGTCTATATTCCATCGTCGCTCACGTCGCTAGTGCAACCCCTTAACGTCGCCGCCTTCTCCAGGTTAAAGATGTGGTGGGCTTCAAAGTTTCAGGCGCTACGACAGGCATCTGACAGCCACGAAGTTTCTGAGCTAGCATGGATGGAGTTGCTTCGGACGGTTCCTCGCAAGTTTTTCGCAGCCAGGTCGTGGTCACGAGCTTTCACTGCTGTAGGTACCGCAGGGGATGTTACCGTCCTCAAGCGAGCGCTGAAGCGGCAGCTCGGCGACAGTGTGGTGATGAGTAGTTCAGACAAGCCTACGCCCGAGCAGCTAAGCTGCATTTGGCTTAAAAGACGGCGCATGGAATATGCCTATCTGTTGCTCATGCAACCTGGATCCTGACATCTCCCGTCCTCAAGCAAAAACCACGCCGGAGCAGCTTGGCTTGTTATCAGCAATCTCAAGGTAGGGGTGCTGAAAGGCTTTGGGGGCAGCATCGGGAACCCCGGCTCTACTACTGTAGGGGCCCATCATGCGGAACCCCCATGGTTGGCCAAAAAGCAGGCCTGTTTCTGGGACCCGGAAATGGTATAACCTAAAAGCTGCGATTTTGCAGATAAGCTTCGCGAAGGCGTTCTTTGCATCGTAACCTCCGCCGAAGGTCTGGGTGCATCGACTTGCAGATACGCTTTTTTGAAGGCCTCCTGGGCATCCTAGTAGGTTCTGGATGCATCGGTTTGCAGATAGGTTTTTGTGTGCTTGCTGGGCTTCCGGGTTTCTGCCTAATCAGGCGAGCCTTTGCGAGCCTTTGCGGCTCTGAGACGGAAGTGGGGTCTGAAGTCCTCCTAGCCTTCTAGAATGGCTGCAGCACCTCCCGTGGAGCGACGTGTTGATGCCGAGCGTGCGGGTGACGGTGCAGTGGTTGAGGCGTGCAAGCTCCGGCAGCATTTTGGGTCTTACTAATTTCGTATACACGCGAATCGGGTTGTGAACAGGAGTGTGCAGGAGATCCTCTGCCTGCTGATCCGATGGCCCAGCCGAAAGCGCAGCGTGCCGTCTTAAAGAAGGAGCTGAAGGATTGCACGAAGCAAATACGAAAAGAGGTCTTCCCCTCAGACTTCAGATTCAGTTGGGTAGCTGCCTCATGCATCTGCATTTAGCAGCGCGCGCAGGCCCGTAGAAAGCGACGATTGCTCAAGAAAGCCGAGAACCTCACAGCGAGGAGCTGAACTGGCTGATGGTGCGGCGCACTACACGTGCTGCTAAGGTCGTCAGCTCTAGATCTAGTTACCGCGTCGTGTGCCTCCGGTGCAGTTTCCGTATCGGTGACACGCGCCGCTATATAGGGACTAGATCGCATTTCCCTTTGCGGACTTGCTGTTGAATTTCAATAATTCTCACGGCAAGGCCGTTCGACTGCAGATGCTGTAGAGGCAGAGGCGCCCATGTGAAGGAAATACAAGCTTCTTTTATGCGAGAAATGGTAGCCATGGACGTGTCGGATCGTCTCGGCACCTCACAAGCTCAAGATGTGCTGTCGTGAGTCTGTGGCTTGTATTCAATTGCTGGCCCCAGCGTATGAGACAAACACCATAAAGCACTTCTAACAGCATCTTGTAAACGTGTCTCTTGGCGTGCCCGTGTATGCAATGGTCGATCTGCGACAACAGTGCCATCCAGGCCTTGGGGACAAACTATGCAAGCTGACATCCATGCCATGTTGCTTTCGGAAGCTATCCATCTCAGCTTCCAAGCAAAAATCTAGAACCCCAGACCTCAATTCCCAGCCATAGATCAGTAGCCAATGTGGTGGCCCTGCAAGGACGGCTGTTTGGAAGTGGTCAAGCCGATGATATCGCTCAGGCACAGCAGCCTCAACCTTAGCCTTAAACCCTGTAAGCCCGAAACTCTGGATGCATCGACTTGCAGATACGCTTTTGCGAAGGCATTCTCTGCATCTTAAATTCCGACTCCGCGGAAGCTCTGGGTGCAGCGACTTGCAGATACGCTTTTTTTGAAGGCTTCCTGGGCACCCTAGTAAGTTCTTGATGCATCGACTTGCAGATACGGTTTTGTAGGCTTTCTGGGCCTCCGGGTCTCTGCCTAAACTCTGCATGCATCGACTTACAGACACGGCTTTCAGAAGGCATGTGTTGCATTCTAGATTCTAGACCACATTTTGTGTGGACAAACGGTAGGCAGGAAGACACTCCAAGGTCTGCTTCCTTCTTGTCGCCTGTCCCCCGCTACAGTCTGCACAGGGTCAACTTGCTCTCCGTGTCTCGGTCTCCTTACTCCAATTGGCCTCTCTGTCTGCAGGCAGACGAAAGTAGAGAGAAAGCATTCTGAGGCCTCGGGCCACAGACTCTTGTTCCGAAGCCTTCTAAGGCATTCACCCGCAAAATATAATGGGCCTTAACAATTGGCATACGGTTTCAGGCGATACAACACTCTGGGTTATTCTTAGGGAACCCCAAGAAATAATATTATTAGGGTTGATAATATAAATCCTGCATTACTCATAATAAGGACTATACCACATTTCCCATGGTTGAGGGTCCTTAACGTAATGCAGTATTTCGATCATCAACAGTAGTGATTCGGCCCTATATGACACCCTAAACCCTGAAGCGTGAGACATTCCATGTTTCTGACAGTCACCAAAGGTGGCGCCTTGTATGACACCCTAAACCCTAAACCATCAGACATTCCACTTTTCTGATTCTGACAGTCGCCAGAGGTGGCGATGAGTGAGAGAATTCGGTTTCAGCGGAGACAACACCATAGGTTACTCGTAGGGAACCCTAAGATATGATATTCCTAATGAACCCGGCCCCTGTATTGCACCCTAAACCCCAAAGCATCCGACTTTCTCTCACCATTGGTATGCCGATTTTGTCTGAAAGTCGCCAGTGGTGGCGATGAGCGACGACTCTGTAAGAGTCACGACGATCAGTGATAGACACAGAAACACGTCCATATGTCCTTCTGTACCTCCAAAAACAATACACCCCAGTAGAGAACTAACTCCTTTTCAGCGTGCTCGGGCGCGAAGATGGTCCCAACATGACAAGCCGCAAACCATCAAGGGCGGCTCAAACATGCGCCCACTGCGCTAGAGTTTCCAGCACAGTACGTTTAGGCCTAGACTCAAGCGCGCTCCGGCCACAGTATGAAATCGTGCTCCCAATACAGTACGTTTAGGGCGCTCCCGCCACCATCCGATGCATTTTAGGGTACCATTCAATCGTGATGCCACCACAGTCCGATCGTGATCCCACCACAGTCTAATCGTGATCCCCACACAGTCTGCTGCAGCCTGTTATCTACCGGAAAGCCTTTCCTCGACTTCCTTCACCCCGACAGGACACACGTCCGGACTACAATGCTAATTAATTAGGTGGCGGGAGGGGTCCTGCTGGCCCTCCCAGGCGGACAGCACATGTAGGCTGCAGGCTAGACCGTGCAAGGACTGACGGGGTGTGGAGTGTAGAGTCCTGGCCGACTTGAGGGTGCCACCGCTGCCGGCTCTGGCAAATGCAGGCTGAGCTGCCACCGGAGCCAGTTCCTGCTCGCCCCGTTGTAGCATATGTGCTCAATCGGTTGGAAGAGCAGGGGTCGCTCATTCATGCTCGGGTTCCGACGATGCAGCCGACACAGCATCGTGCCTCTTCACGTACAATTCGGCCGAGCCGGTGGGAACCCTTTGTGGCCTGGCTGCAGACCCTCGAGTTCCTCCCTCGCTGGACAGCCACGCTGGAGACGTCCCTGCGATCTGGTCTTAAGGACCGCCTCCATCTGCATGTCTTCATGGAGTTCAATAAGGCAGTTGATTGGACGGGCCTTCGCGCCGTCACTTTCAACGGCATTCGACCCAATGCGCAAGCCACAGCAGGTCGAGGGGCAAAGATGAGGGAATTGAAAAACCACGGTCATTTCTACGTCTTTGCGGACAAGGCATCGCCAGGGCTGTCTAAACAACACTGACAAGGGGTCGTAAAATACCGCACCATTGTTGTTTATGAACCCAAGCCTCATCTTCAGGTCGGGACCTTGAAGGTAGCCACATCTGGGTATGAACCGTGGAAAGATTATCCAGTCAAAGGCCGGTGGCTGGATTCCTGGTGGTCCGAACACAAACTGACCCATGATGTCTACATTCGGTATGCGCTCGGGCCTTATCCTGTGGCCGACGCAGCTCAGATTTGCTAGGCTTTCTTTCGCGTAGTGCTAATGTTGTTGGATCCTAGCAAGCAGGTCTCAAGTGCGGCTTGGCTTCCTGGGACGCTTGAAGCAAGTCGAAACTGTTCGTTTTCACGAGCGCCTCGGCGAACGCCAGGCCCAGCAGATAGCAACGGAGCAAAGGCTCCAGGCGTTGAAGCGACCCTTCCGGCCAGAAGTCTTGGCAGCTCTGCAGCCCTGGGCCGCGCAGTACAGCACGGACCAGCTGCGCTACAAGTTCCTGGTCTTGCGGGGGGGTCCAGAACCGGCAAGAGCACGCTGGCGACGTCACTCGGCAGTGTCTACGGCTGGGGCAACCCTTAAATTTCATCCAGACAGTGCAGCGCGCATCCGCCCCCGATCTGAAAGAGTTTGAGAAAGGATCTCACGGCTACATTCTGTTTGACAATGTGAATGACATGCAGTTTGTGCTGGACCATCGAGCCTTGGTGCAGTCCAACAACTCCGTGCACAGACTGGGCCGTGTGTGGCTCTTTAAAGTCCCGACAGTCGTGACCGTGGATGACAGTGCTGTCTGGGATTCGAACGAGCCATGGATCCACGAAAATATGTTTGAGCTCATCTTGCATGGGCCATGCTACGAGTGAAGCGCAGCGATTGAGCAGCCTTTGCTGCAAAAACTCATCTGTGGCGCAGGTGGAGGTTGCTTAAGAACGCAGCTTAAGGTCGATTTCCGGCCTGGGTTCCGGGCGCAGGGCAAGCTCCAACTTCATAAGCCCTGAATGTAGAAACGAAAAGACCATATATATATATACATATATATAGGAAGATAACTATATCATTTATTAGGAACAAACGAGTAAGGTTTTTTGATAAGTTTGATTCAGTCTTAGATTTTCTACATAATAAAAAAGTAATGCGTAGAGTTACATACCAAGAAAATATCTTAATCTTGCATTATAGTTATTACAAAATAACATATCATGACAAACCGTTATTCAAAATCATTATGTATGAGTTCCTCAATAATTTCATAGGTAATGATACTAACTGTTTAAGCCTTGATGAGTTGCAAGAACATTTGAATGAACTGCTTGATGATTATAATGAGTAACAAATGGTTTTTAATAGCTGAATGTTTTAACATGCCAGAGGTTGTGCTTACAAAATCAACTAACAAAGACAAAAATATGATGCCATAAGTAGTGGAAACAAGAAAGTACCATTCAGTGCTGCTGGTTGTAGTGACCATACAAAACAGAGGGATGATAGATAACAAAGATACATAGCAAGACGCGGACATTCTCAATCTTGGAAAGGTATTGAAAAACCACAAACGTTGGCAAGATATATATATATATATGTGTATACATACGGGAAAACAAACTTAAGAATATGGAAAAGAATTTCAACATAGATATAAAATTAAAGAAATGAAAAAATACAGCAAAACCTAAATCCCACAATGACGGGCGGGCTGAGGGCGGTAGATGCTTAAAAGTAGGCTACGTTAATCATATACATAGAGAGATGCACAGGCAACTGCAAGGAGCAACCACACCATGCGAAATTCAGCAGTTTATATATGAAAACCCACCACCACGAAGTGGGAACACATTTTGGTATACAGTTTCATATAACTTATTGCGAATTCAAATTCTTGAAAAACAGTTCAGAGTAAACTTGATTTGTTTTTTTTTTGGGGTAATATTGTGCTAAGAGATGAAGAAAACATTATTGAACTGTATTAAAAACATGAACAATGCAGAAAATGAAAGCAGTAGGGAAAAGTTTATATCGAATGCAACGGTATGGATACACTGTATGTTAATACTTGTGTTATAAGGGATGCAGTCAAAACAATGACTGACAACCTAGATTTGAGAAAAGAAAAACAGTATTCAAAACAATAACTCAGGTATGGAAGGATAATGGGATTTGGAACAATAATTCATAAAAATTAGTATCAATCATTGTTATTATAAATGAAAAAATTTCCTCAAGAACAAAGAACCCAAACATACCTTCATAATAAAACTATTTATGAATATGTGTTAAAACGTTAGAACCTAAAATGCCCCAGAAATCCTTGAATTGAGAACTATGATGAAAACATGAGTGAGATGAGGAAATGTGATGAAAGAGGATGATACAACTACGTGGTAAAATAGAGTTTATGAGAAACGCAAGAACCAACCCCCATAAAACGATTAAGGAGAAGATAATGGTAAGGAATGAAAAACAAGATGATGAATGATGATTCGAGGATGATCTGTGATGAAAACTGAAGATGGTGCTACGATGAGCCCCAGCGCCCGCGGGTGTAAACCCCTCAACCAACCTTTCTACATTTTGTTCCCCCGCCCGCCCTCCCGCCCCCGCCCCCAGATGCTTGAATTATCATGTCCCCAGGTAGAGAGTCTCCGAGATGCTTTGGAATCATGGGGCCGGATGCCCAGTGGGTTGGGTTTAGGGTTTTAGGACTAAGGGGTTAAGGTTTTAGGATTTAGGTTTTAGGGTTTTAGGGTTTAGGGTTTTAGGTTTTAGGGTTTTAGGATTTAGGGTTTAGGTAGTGGGGTTTTTTTTGAGACTCTCAAAGACTCTCAGGATTTGGGCTTGGGGGCTCTGGGTTTAGGCTTCGGCTTTGGTTTTGAAGGGTTTTGTGCTTGGGGTCAGTGCGCAGGTGAATGTATTTGCCGGTCGATTTGAGTCTGCATCGGCCAGCAGGAAGAGTGCCTGCCAGACACGGATGATGAGGACCGCCTGACAGGACAAGGGTCGGCGATGGGTAGCACGCGGCATTGTAGGGTTTAGGGTCTCGGGGAGGCTTCGTGACACCACTGCAGAAGCTTCGCAGATCTTGAGCATGCTGTGTTGCCGCCCAAGACTCCGGCCGAGAAGCCCTCATTGGTTTAAGGTTTACCTATAGTCTCCATTGTAGTTCCTCTTTTTGGTTTAACCAATTCTTTATTAAGGACCCTAAACGGTATGCCCAAAAAGGAACTACAATGGAGACTATAGGTAGGATTTAGGGACCATGACAAGGAGCAGGATCACGAACACCGTGTTGCCGCTGCTTTCCCACTGCAGACGGTCCCTTTTATCGATCCGGCTTGCTTGAAAGAAAGCCTTACCCTCCTCGCAATAATTTCCTTGAGGTCTTGATTTTAGACGCGTGCTATCGCGTGCTCTTGCTTCTACAGGATTCGAACCCCCTCCCTTGCTTGGACTGACTACAGTTGGAAATCAGCTTTTGGTCTGGATTGTAGACTCCAAGGTTTATAGGCTGTACTTGTAGCCCCAAGCCGGACTTATGATGCAGTCATGACCCCTTTGCGACATAAAAACAATAGGTTATTAGATCCCTGGTCGTGTTGGGGGCTGCTGGTCTACGTCCAGGTTTCTGGTTGTATGGTAGGTATCAGCACCGTTGTGAGGTATGGGTTCGGGGGTAATGAATCAGTGTTTGTTAACAAGAACTGCCATTTGAACTGGCAGTAAATGGAAACTCCCTTGCAGTTCCCATCTCTCTCTCTGTCTCTCTTTCTCTCTTTCTCTCCATTGCATGCATGCATTGAGGGGGCTTTGGGTTCAGTGCTTCAGGGGTGTAGGGTGTAGGATCTACGGGGTTCAGAGGGGGTTCAAGGCTTTGAGGCTTAGGGACGTAGAGGCTTTAGGAACTTCGTGGATTCTAGTTGGAAATACAGGTAGTTCTCTAAATCGGGTCCCCTTCAAGGTCCTTTTTATAAGGGTGCCGAATCCGAATTATTTTGGGGGACCCTAACAAGGGACCCTAATTTAGACAACTATACTTAGGTCGGGATTTCGATCTAGGGCTGGATAGTTTAGGGCTCCAGGCTTGGGGCTTTGAGAGTCTAGGATCGAGGAGCTTACCCGAAACCCTAAACCCAAAACCCCTAAACCCTAAATCCCTAAACCCTAAACTCTAAAACCCTAAACCCTAAACCCTAAACCCTACGATTTCAGGGTTGTGGGGGCCTGCGTAGGTATAGGGATGTCGATGGGGGCTTGGGGTCTCTAGAACTCCGAAGTTGCATCCCGAAGTGCCTAAACCCTAAACGGGTTGGGGTTTCGGGGTTAGGGTTTAGGGGCTTAGGGGTGTAGGGGTTCAGGGGTTTAGGGGTTTAGGGGTTTCGGGTTTAGGGTTTAGGTGGTGTAGGTTTAGGGAACCCACATCAGGGCTTATGGTTTAGCGGTTAGTGGCGGTTAGCTTGCGCAGGCGCAGAGTGGAACGGCTTCATCAGCGAGTGGGCCGCTGGCTTTGAGTGGGTTGCGGTTTCCGGGACTTTACTATACGGTATTTTTTCTATATTATACTTTATTATTCTGTATAATGCTATACTATGATACTATACTATTATATTGTACTATATTATAATTATACTATATTATAGTATATTATACTATATTCTACTACATTATACTACATTATACTGTATTATACCATACTATACTATATTATACTATATCATACTATATTATGCTATATTATACTATATTATACTTAATTATACTATATTATGCTATATTATACTATACTATTATACTATACTACTATACTATAC
Organism: Symbiodinium necroappetens; assembly: GCA_905231915.1. Lineage (NCBI taxonomy): Eukaryota > Dinophyceae > Suessiales > Symbiodiniaceae > Symbiodinium > Symbiodinium necroappetens. The sequence goes on along the minus strand of CAJNJA010024330.1, from coordinate 20,523 downwards.
TAATATATATATATATATTATACTATATTATTCTATTCTATTCTATTCTATTCTATTCTATTCTATTATATTACATTAAATAGGTTATATTATATTACATTATACTATATTATACCATATTATCCTGTATTATACTATATTATACTATATTATACTAGATTATACTAGATTATACTAGATTATACTCTATTATACTATATTATACTACATTATAGGGTGATCCTAGACGCTATAGAATCCTACCCTGATGGTGTTTGGCTCTACATGGTTGACATGCCGGAAATTTAGATAAGAGCATCGCAACCACCATGGACACTAAAGTCACCACGCCTGAAACCTCAAATCGTACAAATCCTTCCCAAGAGCCCAGCATGAGGTATCCCGCAGTGTAACCCTTAACAGAACCCTTACACCCCGAACACCCTCAACAAGCAAACCAGCCCTTCTGCAGAAAGCTTCTAAAACCCTTTCTCCAATCCCACAACCCCCACTCCAGAGACCCCAAGCCCTAAGCCCTGTACAACCTGCAAATGAAGCCCTGCATCTAAAGAATAAACACACAAAGACCCCCGAAGCCGAAATGGAGACCTCAGTAGAGTCCTTCGCGGGGCCCTAACAACACCGTATTGAGTTCAAGGCTTCCTAAATCCAAATCTGAAGCCCTAAATGCGCAACCCCCTAATCCTAAACCCTATAAACAGCAAGCCCCAAACGCCAAACCTCGCCCTGAAACCCTGAGACAAAAGTCCAAACTGCGGCAACCCTAAACCCTGAACCCCTACCTGGACACACCATCCCCTAAAGGTCCATGTACCCAAATAGTGTATACCTTGGCCCCAAAGTACCTACATAGGGACTATTTAAGGCCAAAGTGTATACTATTTGGGTACAGTGGACCCTTATACCCTATAAACCCTAAACCCATCATAGTGCCCCTTCAAAACCCTTCAAGGAACCCCTTAAGGAACCCTTTTAAGGGAACCCTCTAAGGTATACTATTGGGTACATGGACCCTTAGGGATCTACCCTCGAATATACCCCGAAGACCAACCCTTGTGGACCATAAGAGCGCTATAAAAAGGGCACGTGGGGGCGCCAGCCTGGAGTAGGTCGCGTCCTGCTGAGAGGCAGCCTCTTGATTGTTGAGTATTCAGAGACGACATTCCTATTGTTAATTATTGTTGTAGTTCAGGCAGGGGAGTGGGTAACCTTTCTGTATTTTGATAAACAGAAGATGGTACATGCGATATCTGGACTGACACAGGCATGGCAGGCGTCCTGGGTGATGGTGAACGAATAGGAGTCGCTGCCGATGCTGGTGGCACCCGTCAAGGTGTCGCATTGCAACGAATTGCGGCCAACCTGCTGGATAACTACAGTCAGTACACTCTCGGGCTTCACGCCAGCATCAGCCGCCGCAAGGCTGGCCATGGTGGTGCCAGCCAAGCCAGCTTGCAGGAACTCGGTACGCGTCTTCTGTCACCCGACTTCGTCATGTTTGCCCTCGCCTTTCGAGTTTTGACGGAGAGGCAGAGTTGCTTCACACGGCAAGTACACCCATAGGCCCTAAGTAGTTCCTTTTTGGGATTACCTTATGGGATTCTAAATATAAACCACAAAAAGGAACTACTACTAAACCCTAAACCCTAAACCCTATTCTATGGAGCCCTTATTCCTTATAGGATTCTAAACATAGACCACAAAAAGGAACTACTTAGGGGCCTATGGGCAAGCTCTGGGTGAACCTCCATGGCTCACAGAGGTCTCTTTTCGACAGAAACAGCCGCAATGTCCTTGTTGTTTGAATTGACGGTTTAGGGTTGAGGGTTTAGGGTTGAGGGGTTCAGGGTTTAGGAAGTTTAGGGGTTCAGGGCTTAGGGTTTAGGGTTTAGGGATTGTGTTGATGCAGCACTACTCTGAAGACGCAGACCTGCAGGCCTTGAACAAGAGTTTGCTTTATGCACGAATGGGAAGAAGATTCTACCACACCACCCGGAATCTCTCCAATGTCATTGTCAACCGGGTGTACGATCGTGTGCAGCTGCGAATTTCTGACAGATTTCCAAGCCCTAAACCCCACACCCCACATCCTAAACCCCACACCCCACACCCCCCAAACCCCACACCCTAAACCTCAAATCTCTAAGTTCTCGCCGTCTGGGCAGTTCTCAACAGTAGGGTCCCTTATTTTAGGGTCCGTTTATAGGGGTGCCGTACTATATTGGGGATCCAAAAGGGGACCCTAATTTAGAGAACTGCCCTTCTGAGGACTGGCAGCACATCGCAAGGCAACTCCTGGAGCTCAGCGAGGAGTTTTTTGTTTGCGTTTGTGTTTTCTCGATGGGTGTGTAGAGTCGGTGTAGAGGTTCCCTTTGGTGGGTTCCTAAAGGGGGTTAACTGGGTGGTTTAGGGTTTAGGGTTTTCAGGGCTTTGGTGCTATTTATACCCTCAGAGGGTTCAAGAATAGTACCATTGTGACTTGTGTCCCAAACGACCATCCTTGTCATGGTCTCGCGGGGGGGTGAATGGGAGAATGGGACCTCATTCCATAGTAGTAGTACATACGGACTCTCTAGGAATGTTTATGGGTTCCTTTAAAGTCTCTAGAAGGGTTTGTGCGTTTGTGCACGGGTGTATAACGGGGTTGCGAGGGGCTTTGATCTGATTTTTTATGTCGTGAGCATGGTAGGTATGTTATGTCCGATGTGCATGGACACTCAGGGAAAGGCTTATGATCTCGAAGGGTTTTCTGGGCCTCCACGAGACAAAGTCCTTCTGTGGCTTCTTTTCCAAGAGACGATACAAGCAAGAATAATACTACGGAGTTTAGGGTTTGGTTAGGCGTTTAGAGTATTTGGGTGCAGAGTCAGTTCAAGGGGATTTTGCCCATGGTTTGAAGGAATAGCCCTGTGGGGTTGTGTAATGTGCTTGGGTTTAGGGTTTAGGATTGCAAATTGCTGTGCATGGTATCGTCACGGTTCCACAAATGGGTCTGTATATGTCATGTCGGGACGCACAAAGCTATCTAACGGTGTGTTGGCCCATTGCCTTAGAATGCAGGGCGGCTGCTTGCAACAAACATCGTGGTGCATTACGCCTAGGAATACCCTGCGCCATGGGGTGTTGGGTTTGTGTCTGGTCTAGTAGGGCGCCATCCTCATCTATGTACATGCGAGATTACACAGGTTTCAAGTAGATGTAGAGTAAGAGTTGGTATCAGATGGCGACGCCATCGCTTGATGTTATGTCTTCTGAATTCATCAGCTTCATGACTCTGTACACATAACACAGAGGTCAGAATTTCCAGTAATATTGTCCACTTGTAGTTAGTCCCATAACACAGAGGTCAGAATTTCCAGTAATATTGTCCACTTGTAGTTAGTCCCTATATACTCATGCTACAGCCTACCCATGCATACCCCAAAACGCTACCCTTAGCGGGGTCACAGGCATGTGAGATCATGTGGCCGCAAAGGCATCGGATGTTGAAGAAAGCACACATTCGGGTACACCGGCTACTACTTCTCTAGTCGTCGTGCATCGTGCGACCGTGCTCCCTTCACAACATACTTCACATGCATACATGTGTAACAACTCACGACATACACAGACATGAATACCTGTACACAGACGTGCATGTACATGTACATGCATGCAAGCAAAAGTTCACTCATGCATGTATGCATACAAACAAGCATTCAATCACACACACACACATATATATATATACATGCATGCATGCGTACACACAGACATACATGCATACATACATACCTACATACATACATTAATTACATTATTTACCTACCTACCTACCTACCTACCTACCTACGTACGTACCTACCTACCTACCTACCTACCTACCTACCTACCTACCTACCTACCTACCTACCTCCATGCATGCAGGCATGCATACGTCGGTACGTACGTACATATATCATATATACATACTACACACGTGCTACCTACCTACATTTATACGTGCACAGTACTCTAGACCCCTGATTAACAAGCCCGGTTTCTGTAAGTCCTCAGAGCTAGGATCCCAATCAGCATCCCAATCCACGCTCACTTCTTCAAGTTTAGGGTTTAGGATTTAGGGTTTAGGGGTTTAGGCTTTAGGGTTTAGGGCTCTTCAAGCCTGCGCCGAACAAATCAGCAGCACTAAACCCAACAGCGGCACTAAGTGGATGGAAATGCCTCACTACACATCCAGAAAGAAAACAGATCCCCCCCAATATGAAGAAGTCATACTTACCTAAACAAAGGCGCGAACTCTGGATCTTCGCCGCCGGATTGGCTGAATTCTAGAAAGCTCAAGAAAAGCAATGGCGCAGCAGACCCAACCCTAAGCCCGTAAGCGCTAAAGCCTAAAAAACCCTATAGAGATCCGATCTTCCCGTCTAGTCCAGCTACAGAATGCCGTTTTAGCCCATGATCCCAGTAGACAGAGCCAAGGACGAGTAACGCCATAGCTTGGAGCAACGGCTTTGCTGACACATTGATACCATGGAGCCCTAACACAACCCCGAATATAAGGATCCTTGCCAAAGCAAAGATGCCTGAACATGTGCACTACAGAAACGCAGCATTGCAACTTCTGTACAAAGACCCCTACACGGGAACTGAAGTTTCTTGGAGAAGCCATGTAGGTTGTCATGCCGATCGTTCTGGATCGCCACTTCTTTGGCACGTAGGCAAAACGCCATGGCGCCCGTGGATGACAGCGACGATGCGTGCGGAGGCACGGACGCTTTCGGTTTAGGATGTGGGGTTTAAGCTTGGTCTAGGACGGTTTGAGGATTCAGGCATACCTATAGTCTCCATTGTAGTTCCTTTTTTGGGTTTAACCAAATCTACATTCATTAAGAATCCGAAAAGGTAACCCCCAAAAGGAACTACAATGGAGGCTATAGGTAGGTTAGGGCTTAAGCCATTGGAGCTCTTTGGGTCTGGGGCTCTCGGTTTTGTGTTTACCGGGAAGAAAATTTAGGCCACATAGTAGGTTTAAGGATGGCCCCTAAACCCTAAAACCCTAAACCCTAAACCCCTAAACCCCTAAACCCTAAACCCCTAAAGCCCTAAACCCCTAAACCCCTAAACCCGGGTCGGCGAGCGGATCCCATCTGATGCCCGAAGGGCCGAACCTCAAGGCACAGAGCCCGAACCTTTTCAGCCCTGTGTTGGATTCCATTCCCTGACACCACGAAAAACCCTCAGTTCAGGTTTAGGGTTTTGCCAATCTAGCCGCTTCTCCTAGATTTTCGCTTTTTCCTCAGGCGAAGCACCTGCCGCCGATGCTCCAGCAGAGGAGGAGGAGGAGGAGCAGGAAGTGGTGAAGACAGCATCGGGCTGGGAGGACTTCCTACGCTGGAGGGTTTAGGGCTTTAGGGTTTAGGGTATTTGGGGTTTAGGGGATTAGGGTTTAGGGCTTTAGGGCTTTAGGGGTTTAGGGCTTTAGGGGTTTAGGCTTTTAGGGCTTTAGGGTTTAGGGGTATAGGGCTTTAGGGCTTTAGGGTTTAGGGGTTCAGGGCTTTAGGGTTTTAGGGCTTTAGGGTTTAGGGGTTTAGGGTTTAGGGGGCCCCACCGTAGGGAACAGTAGACCCTCGTATAGCGACTGAAACAGCTGGCCTGAAGAAATAGCTTATGCCATATTACATCTTGAGCGCCCACATCCACTTTGTTTGTTAAGGGCTTGTAGTAATAAATAATTCAAAAAATTACATGAAGGATTGCAATGAAGGTAGGTTGTTTCGGGGTGCGGGCAAGCCCTGAACCCCTGAACCCAGGGTGCAGGGTTGAGTCTCATTTAGCGTCCAAGGTTTATGGGTTTAGTGTTTAAGGCTTACTGTTTAGTGTTTAAGGTTTAGGGTTTGGTGCGTAGGATTTAGGTGTTACGGTTTCGGGTTTAGGGTTTAGGTACTTAGTACTTTGATCCCCCGGCCGGGAGGCTGCCAGACTAGCTACCGATTCCCCTGCTGCGTCTCAGGGTTTGGGGGTTTAGGGTTTAGGGATTAGGGTTTAGGGATTTAGGTTTAGGGTCTAGGGATTTAGGGTTTAGGGTCTACGGCTTTAGGGTGTCCAGTTTGAGTTTAGGAATGAGTTACAAAAACTCCACACCAGCAAGCCTTACACGCAGCAAAGTGAGGCTTAAGCAGGCCCCAAAAGCCCGCAAGCACCTGCAGCCATCTTGAACCCGAAATACAGTACCGTAGTGCCCTCCTGTAGCCCCAAACCTCGCAAAATGAGTCGTTCTGACGCCTGTTCTTCCTCGGGCGATTAACCTCTAAGAACATCATTATGTAGCTGGAGCCACAGGCTGTATATCAGCCGAACTAAGAGGGACTAACATCCGATAGAGCCCGTAAAACCCTGGACCCTGAGCCCTAAAACCCTAAATCCTAAAACCCTAAACCCTGAAACCCTAACACCTGAAACCCTAAATCCTGAAATCCTAAGCCCCTAAACCCTAAACCCCGAAACCCCTAAACCGCTAAACCCTGAGCCCTGCTAGGAGATGATGGAAGGAAAGATCCGATCCTCGTTGGCAGACTTTCCGGTGTTTAGGGGCCCTTTTTTTAAAGGGCTCCTTTAGGGTTTAGGGCTTTAGGGGTTAGAGGGCTTTAGGGTTTTAGGGTTTAGGGTCTATGGGGTTTAGGGTTTAGGGATATGCTTTGTCCTGAAAGGGGTTTCTGCATGGGTAATTTCTAGGCTGCAGTATGTATCATATAAATCGGTACATGGAGCCTTAGGGTGGCTGCTTCCTTTTATAGGTTCGTTAGAGGCTCCTGGAAGGGTTCCTTGAAGAGTCCGTAAAATGTTCTTTGAGAGTTCTGTGGGTTTACTTGGGCTTAGTGTTTGGGGGTTTAGGGTTTAGGGCTTTAGTTTTTTTGGGCAATAGGGTTTAGGAGTTGTTCAGAATATGTCGTATGAAGGACCCCTTGTTCATGTAGAATGATGTTTTTTGGAGAGGTTCGTATACAGTTATATTATAGGGACTTTAACTAGGACCCTCTGTTAGCAGCCAGCAGTTCTGATTTGTTCCATGTCTGGTCACGGCGCAACCCCGCAACCTTATCCGAACCCGAGCCATAAACGTCGAATCCCGGCGCTTTGCGTCCAAGTTCAAGGTTTGTGCTGCCCTGTCGGCACTGCTAAACCCAAAACCCCTCAACCCAAAACCCCTAATCCCTAAACCCCTAAACCCTAAAATCCCCACCCTAAGCCCCGCATACACCTAGGAGCAGCGGGATGTACAGGGATTGATTGACTGGGATTCCTCCTTTCGCAGGCCTCGGGATGTTGTTGCTTCGAAGCGGTAGCTTCTTAAGGCCCTGGCGGTCACCATGGAAGCCCAAAGAATGACCGGTACTATTTTTAGGGTTCCGTTGTTTCATTATAGTATAGTATATCCCCAAATCCTATCCTAACTACTAAGGCCCCTACATTACCTTCCATACACGCCTCTCCAATCAGAAGCACATTGCGCCGCAAAGCTTTCAAGGTAAGCGGGTGATCAAAGAAGGAAGCGGCGACTACCCCGACCTGGAGAACGACATCTTGTGTACGGTGGAGGCATGACATGAACTTTTAGTTTCCAGAGCCCTCCCCCCCCCCAATGCCCTTATGGTTCTTCCTCCATTGTGGGTATTTAGGGTATATTCGAGCGCAGTGGGGGGGGGGGGGGGTTAGATTGCCCTTAAACCCTTAACCGCTGAACCCTGAACCGTAACCCCCAAACCCTGAGCCCTTAATTCTTTGTATTGGGAGTCACGCCGAGGCATTTGATGGTGAGTTAACTGAAGGACCTGGTGGAGTGCTTTTGGGTTACGGCGGTTTGGGGGTTTAAGGGTTTAGGGTTTAGGGGTTTAGGGGTTTAGGGGTTTAGGGTTCAGGGGTTTAGAGTTTAGGGTTTAGGGTAGATTCGGATTTCCGGTGCGGGGCATGGGAAAGAGCCACGGGGGCCTGCAGAATTGTGGTTTCGCTTTGGAGTCCTGGAACTGTCGTCCTGGCCTTCCCCAAACCCTACAAGCCCACACCCATGAAAGGAACCCTTTATAATGCAACCCTGTCAAGGAGCCCTTTAAGGTAGACGCCAAAATGCGCGGGGCCTGCAGGGGCAAAGTTTTGCGGCTCGGGCACTTGACACCCTGCTCGCCCTTAGATGTGCATGATACATACATACATACATACATACATACATACATACATACATACATGCCTACATACGTATGTATATCCCAAACGGTCGGAAGAACCCATATGGGGGTGATATCTGCCCAAACGGTATGTATGTATGCAAGAATGTTGTTAAGAATAGCTTGCCGTTATATCATCAAAGCCTTGAGCTTAACTGGCCCCCAAGCCACAAATCCTACCCGTAAGACCTAGGACATGTTCAGGTGGATAGTTGCCGTTATAGGAGCCTGCTAGAAGGTCTATATACCTTCTATAAGCCTTTTGGAAGCCCTATATACCCTAAACTTCCCACCTATAGTCTCCTTTAACCCCCCGAAACCCTAAACCCTAAACCCTGAAAAGCCCTAAACTCCCCACCCTATACTTTCCTTTAATGAGACTTTTTTTTGAAAACCTGGAAGCCTCTGCTGCCAGGTGCGGGTGCAGGGTTCCGAGGAGACCTGGCTGACCAGGGGTCGCGGGGGAGATCGGGCCTGAAATCCCTACGGGGTTTAGGGCCCTTTAGGGTTTAGGGTTTAGGGCCGTTTAGGGTTTAGGTATTAGGGCTGTTTAGGGTTTAGGGTTTAGGGCTGTTTAGGGTTTAGGGTTTAGGGCCGTTTAGGGTTTAGGGTTTAGGGCCGTTTAGGGTTTAGGTATTAGGGCTGTTTAGGGTTTAAGGGCCGTTTAGGGTTTAGGGTTTAGGGCTGCTTAGGGTTTAGGGTTTAGGGCCGTTTAGGGTTTAGGGTTTAGGGCTGTTTAGGGCTTTTTGGGGGCTTCAGGTTTAGGGATCTAGGGCCTGGGCTTGCGCCGGAGGTTATGATAGTTTCTTTGGCATGGGTTCTCCGATCCAGTGTAGTAGGAAGCCTACTGATTCATGACTTAACCCCAAATAACCTACCTTTTTAAGGACCTATATAAAGAAATCAGAATAAGGAGCCCTAAAAAGGCAGGTTCCTCAGGGTCCGGGTAGACTTGAAATAGAAGGTCCCGTCTTGGCATGATAGCGCGAGTTAGGGTAGTTGGCGCGTCTCGGTTGCTATGTGTGCTGTTAGGTTCTATATTCTTCGGCCTAGCGGCAGCTCCAGAAATGGGTACTTTACTTACACGGATCAAAACATACAGACTAATCTGGTACGCGCCTGGACCTTGGGGTTACGATGGTTCTATTCTGAACTTCTAGTCGCAGGGTGAACAACAATCCCATAGGCCCCTAAGTGGTTTATCTTTAGAATGCTATAAGGTAATCCCAAAAAGGAACTTACTTAGGGGCCTATGGGTACTCCGAGCTTGTGGTCGTAGGGTGAAGAACAATGCATCTCAAGGCTTCTCCTGTGGGTCTAAGTTGAGCCTCAAAACGAGGTTATAGGCGGTTTAGGGTTTAGGGTTTAGGGAGTTATGGGGTTCTTAGATTCTTGCTTCTGGACCTTATCAATCAGGGTTTGGGATATGCGTCTGGGGCAGACTACAGGGCTTCATTATATATAGGCAAGCGGGCATGTAGGGTACGACAGGGTACGAAGCAATGTCACTGACAGTGCGACAGGAGCTGCTGCAGAAGCGAAAGACCGTCCGCTACAGAATAGGCGGGCATTTCGCTCGCATGCACCTTTGATACTAAACTCTATAAACCTTAAACCCTAAACCCTAAAACCTAAACCCTAAACCCTAAGCCCTAAACCTAAATCCTACGTCGAGCTTACCCTAAGGACCACCCAACCCTCCACCTGAATCCCGAAAAGTAGGTGCTGATACTTCCCTTGAAGGAGCCATTAAAGGAGCCCATGTATGGCCCATGGAAGCTCTTGTAACTGTTTTGTACCCAAAAGCCATGTACCCACCCAAATAGTATATACTTGGGCCCAAAGTACCTATGTTGATATAGGGCCTATATACTTTGGCCCAAGGTACCTCTATAGGGCCTACCTTAAGGCCAAAGTATCTACTATTTTAGGTACATGGACCTTCAGGGGCACTCTCGAAGGATCCTGTGGCCCTAAACCCTAAACCCTAAGCCCTAAACCCTAAGCCCTAAACCCTAAACCGTGAACCCTAAACCCGAAACCCTAAACTCTAAGCCCTAAACCCTAAACCGTGAACCCTAAACTTTGAACCCTAAACCCTAAACCCTAAACCCTAAGCCCTAAGCCCTTGGCACAGGCGAGTCTGAAGCCATCCCGGCCCTGGAGCTCGTCCTGAAGCCCCCCTGGCTTCCTTAGCAGACATGCGCTTCGAGGGTCTAATAGGGTTCGGGGTTTTGGGTTGGTTCAGGTTTGTAAGGTTTAGGGTTCAGGGTTTTGGGTTGGTTCAGGTCTCTTTGATTTAAGGGTTCGTTGAGGGGTGTTGTGTGTACTCTGCGGCTTTTTTCTGGATGCAGGGATCTTATTCTGTGTGACAGTGTGTTTAGGGTTATCATGGTCGGATTGCTTGTGTTAAGCTTCCCTGAGAATTGATGGTAAACCTTCAGATTCAGGGTTTAGGTTCGGGCTTCGCTGGGTGTTCCTCAGGTGTTTTTCCTCGTCCCGATTACAGTATGTGGAGAGTTCTCTAAGTTAGGGTCCCTTTTTTTAATCCCCAAACAATAATACGGCACCCATATCAAAAAAGGACCCTAAACTCTAAACCCTAAAAGGGACATAATAAGGCACCCTTATACAAAAAAGGACCCTAAAAGGGACCCGAATGTCGAGAGCTACCCACATGCCCCCAGACATATGCGTTTGTCTGGAAAGCTGTGTGTTGCGGCGCAAGGGAAACTCAGTTCAAAAGTGCAGGGGCTTCCTTTAGTCCTGGGTTTTGGGGCTTAGGGGCTTAGGGTTTAGGGCTTAGGGGTTTAGGGTTTAGGGTTTAGGCTTAGGGGTTTAGGGTTTAGGGTTTAGGGTTCAGAGACCCCTAGAAGGGGACCCTTCTTAACCCTGCACATGGCTCCCTTAAGAAAAGGGCTTGATGAGAGGGTTTATATCATATCCGCAATGGCCCCCCCAATCCTAAGTTCTAAGGCCTTAGGCCCTAAAGCCTGAATTCAATATCCTACGCCCTAACCTGTTGAAGTTGAGGGGACAAGGTTTTGAACAGGGGTTTGGGATCCTTAAGGTGTTGGGCTCACGGTACACACAGTGAGATGTAGGGTCTATACCCTAAACCCTAAACCCCATACAGGGCCTTTAGGGTTTATGAGGGTTTAGGGTAGAACCCTAAACCCTAAACCCTTAAATCCTAAACCCTAAACCCTTAAACCCTAAACCCCTAAAGCCCTAAACTTTACCACTAAACCCTAAACCCTGAGGGACCGTACGTGTCTTCGTGCCTCCTGGTCTCTAGGCCTTTGGAGACAGGGCAGGCAGTCGCAAAACCGGCAAGAAAACCACAGCAACCTGAAATAAGAGCTAAGAATCAGCGTCTTACTACTGTATGGCTTTAGGGGCTGAATCACGGAAGGTTCAAGCCGTCTTGACACTGTATGGCTTTGGGCGCTGTGAACATTGCAGGTGCGTGCATGGGGCTGCTCAAGCCGACGTCCGAACTCCCGAATCCAATGCACTCGGTAGTCCCTACGAAGGTTTCGTAAGCCTCCAGAGCCCAATGACGACCTATCCCTTTCATTTCGCTGTGTTTCCCCAGGCTTCCAGGGACCTTATCATTGGGTCCTTAAGGGGTCTAGGGCCCTAACTATACTTGTAAGGTCCTTGGAAGCATAGGGTTTGGTGAAACACCCCCTGAACAAGACTGACAGGCACATGAGAGTCGGAGCACTTTGGTTGCACTGAGAAAACGACCCGCCTGCTCTCCGGGTCTTTTGGGGCTTAGGGGTTTAGGGTTTTAGGGTTTAGGTTTTTTTTAGGGTTTAGGGGCGTTTAGGGTTTAGGATTTAGGTGCTGTGCGGGTTTTGATATGTAAACCCCCAAGGCCCCCCAACATCCGACTTCGTTAAGGGTTTACCCTCAACCCCAAACCCCTAAACCCGAAACCCTTAACCCTGAACCCCTAACGCTTAAACCCTAAACCCTAAACCGGAACCTCCACGCCCCTTTGCCTAGTCCCAAAGCCGTGATTCGGCAGCAAAAGCCCGAAGCCCAGAGCTTCGCAAGACAGCGCTACAGGCCCAAGGACCTGTTAGCACATGTTTGCACCCTGTAAGTTGTTGAAGGTATGTATGCATGTAGGTATGTATCTATGTATGCATGTATGTATGCATGCATGTATGTATGTATGTAGGTATGTGTGTGTGTAGGTATGTATGTATGCATGTATGTAGGAAGGAAGGTAGGTAGGCAGGCAGGCAGGTAGGTAGGTAGGTGTATACAGATACCACGTATATGTTTATAGCTATCTGTGTATATACATACATACATACATACATACATACATACATACATACACATATATATATACACACATCTTTGTCTACATGGAAGGACCCATGTAAAGCCAGAGAAAACAAATAGAGGCGCATAAACTCGCAGGATACCAAGAACCAACACCTGTACCTTCAGAGCTCTTGCTCTCGGCCTCACTTACAGTAAACCCCCAAACAGTTGGAAACCGGATTTAGGACAATTAGTGCTTGGGATCCCTATACATTATTGGATTGAGCGAAGCAAGCCTTGTGAATCCTCAACAAGCCTGAAGATTGAACTCCAAAGCTAAGCCCTAGACCCTAAGCCCTAAACCCTGAACCCTACACCCCAAGCCTTGAACCCCTAAACCTTCATCTAGTTCTCTGGCTCTGCGGCTGAGGAAGAGGCCGAGGTCCTAGCGATCAGCCGCTTTGCCTGGGGCCAGGGGCCTCAGTTCCTGCAGTTTTTTTTTTGTTTTTTTGCGTTTTGGTGTTAGGGCTCTGGCTCCTCCTGGGTTTAAGCCGAAACCTCAAGCTCCCGGAGCCCTCAGCCTAAATCCTCAAGGGAGGGTTCTTCAAACATTTGGACACGGTCCTCGCATCCGACATGGTGCTCTTGTTTCAAGGAGGAGCTGTGTAATAGCATCAGGTCATTGCTGCATAATCGGCATAGTCTGCACTCTTCCAAGAGACGCTGCCCTGAACAAAAGAGCTTAGCGCAAGCTACCGTAGCAAGGCAAGCGGTTTGCCTATTACGCGCTCTTAGTTTTTATTGCTATATACTCGCTGTATGCATCTGATACACGGGTACGTCTGAAGACGACTGCGCGCTCACGAAGCGCGCTTTCGTGGTATTACCTTATAGGAACTTAATTACAACCACAAAAAGGAACTACGGTTTAGAGCTATGCAAGCGTGAACCTTCGGGCTGCTAGGGTTTGGGGTTTAGGGTGTAGGGTTCGTAGGGTTTAGTTTTTGGGGTGTGGGGTTTAGGGTTTAGGGTTTAGTTCTTATGATTGCAGCATATTCGAATGATGAAGGCCCCAACCCTGAAGGGAAACCCCACCCCAAGGTTCCATGGTACTCATATAGCATCTACATGTGGCCTTAAAGTACTCTCTAAAAGGGTATCTTAGGGCCGAAACCCTAAGCCCTAAACCCTGAAGCTGTTTTGAGTACATGGACCCTTAGGGCCACCTTCTCCTTTTCAGGCCCCGGCGGTTGCCTGGGCATTGGCGATGAGAAGCCAGTGCCCGGAGATGCGGATGCCTGGAGCTTAAAGTGCCCTGTGTTCAGGGGTTGGGGATGAGGGTTTGGGGTTTTAGGGTTTAGGTTTGGGGAGTACATAGTACATACTGTTGATGATACAAATCCTGCAATACCTTAAGGACCCTAAACTATGGGAAGAATGGTATATTCCTTACTATGGGTAATGCAGGATTTATAGTACCATCGACCGGAATAACCCGTCAGAAAGTAGGCGACGGAGCGGCCCGACGTCTGTGCAAAGCTATTATTCTACAGATTGTTTTTTTTTTGGGGGGGGTCTAGATATGGTTTAGGGTTCAGGGTTAGGGTTCAGGGTTAGGGTTTAGGGTTTAGGGTTTATCTACAAACTTTTTTTTTTGGGGGGGGGCTTAGTATTGAAAGCTATGGCAGTTTTTGCACTGGTCACAGAAAAGCCAAGGTGCTTAGGGCTCCTTACCATGATTTCCTGATAGAGCTTCGTGGATGGGAAACTCTCCAGCCTAAGGTTGGATTCAGGATTTTTGATTTCTTGGCCTGAGCATCTTAGCGTGTAGGGTTTTATAGGGTTTAGTGGGGCATCTGACCATGTTTCTTACAGCATATCATTTAGTTGGCTATGGGCTTTTGCTGGGTTTCTTAGAGTGTCCATGCACCTATCCAGCATATAAATTTCGACCTGAAAGAAGTTCCTACAGAGGGATTTGGGCGGCGGCAAGCATATGCTGTACAGGTGCCGAGACCCTTAACTTAAACCCTAAACCCCACCCGTAAACCCTTAACCGTAAACCCCTAAACCCTAAATCCTCAACCCCTAAACCCTAAACCCTAAAACCCCAAATCCTAAACCCTAAATCCTAAACCCTAAACCCTAAACCCAACACTTGAAACATTCTAGAACCCTAAACCCCAAGCCCTGAAAAACAACCTCAAGAAGACACTTGAGGTCCTCCAGAGATAGAAGAAAGGGGCCTAAATAAGTACCAGTACCATTTTTTGATGGGTCCTTACTATGATTATAATAGAACATACCCTAAGTGGCAGCAAAGGGGCCTGAATAAGTACCTGTACTATTTGAGGGGGTTCCTTCTTTTAACTATAGTACAATATACCCCAGGCTCCAAAACCTTAAGATTCTATTCATTAAGGCAGGCCCCTACATTAAAACAGCAACATTGAAAGCCCGCTCGTCAATATCGAACCCTCTGGTTCAGTCAAAAAGGTTCAGGGTTGGTTAGTCTTATCAGTTTGGGTTTAGGGTTATCCTAAATTCCACAACAAAGCCATATCTTAAAACCCTGAGATTACCCGCCCTGCTCTCGTTTCACATACCAACAAGATCAAGGACGTAAGGAAAGCAGCTATAATTGAGGGTTCCTTATTGTGATTACATGATATACCCCCAAACCATGTTCTAGTTATTAACGCCTCTACATTACACCTTTCAGGGTTTAGGAAGTTTAGGGTTAACTATAGGGGTTTCTACAAGGACACTACAAGGCTTTCAGCAGCATATGACTTAAGTTAGACTAGGATCCCTAGTGTGATTCAAGGTGTATATTCTTCAATTAAGGGATTCTGGAAGGTCCGGGAGCCCTAAACCCGAAACCCCTAAACCCTAGCCCCTAAGAGTTTAGGGTTTAGGGTTTTTTAAACCCATAACCCTAAGCCCTAAACCCTAAAAGTTGGAAGTGCAGGTTCATCTCCGAGTGCACCTGCTGGATATCTTTCCTGCTCCTGGCCAGTGCGGGCGAGCTGAGTGGACACGGCAGCTGCAGGTGCTGCTTTTACAGGCTTAGGGTGGTGGTTCGTGGGGTTTTGGGATTTGGGGGTTTAGGGTTTAATTAGGGTTCAGGGTTTAATTAGGGTCAGGGACACTAGGATTTGCAGGTTTATTTGCTGGCCGGATTTGGAGTCTAATCTGTCGCCAGCGTGATCCTATGCTGAGATTTGCCCAGACGTTTGGTCATTTCCGAATTTTGGGGCTGAGGGTTTAGGGTTTAGCGCGAGGTTTAGGGTTTAGTGCAGGGGTTTAAGGTTTAGCGTGGGGGTTTAGGGTTTAGTACATGGGTTTAGGGTTTAGTATAGGGGTTTGGGGCTTAGTATCGGGGTTGTAGGGTTTTCGCCAGGGGGGGTTGGAATTTTGGGCGCCCAGAAGTACCTTGACATACCCTAAACCCTTAACCCTAAACCCTTAACCCTGAACCCTAAACCCTTAATCCTAAACCCCCTGAGTCGCAGGAGCTGGAGTGGCGAAAGACAAACGGCAACGACCACTTCAAGCGGCAGCCGCCGGGGCTTAACAGAAGGGTTTAGGGGTTTTATAGGGTTTTTATAGGGTTTAATAGGGTATTACAGGGTTCTACAGGGTCCTTAAAGGGTTTAGGGTTTAGGATTCTATTCCAGCCCGAAGGCCCCAAGGCTGTGTAAAGCCCCAAACAGCCTTAAACAAGTACCTCCTTCGGGCCCAAGAGCCGTATTAGATGAGTTTAGGGTTGAAGGTTTAGGGCTTTGGGTTTAGGGTTTAAACCCTATACCCTAAACCCCTAGGGTCCTTAGAGAAGTAGGGTTTAGGATTGTCCGTTCAACTTCCTCCTTAGACCATCGGATCGAAAACTGTCGGGTTTGCAGCAGACCCCGGGGTTGCTGTGAGAGCTTGTCGGTTTCAGGTCTTGCAGGGTCGATTTGGGCGTTTAGGGTTTAGGCTTTTAGGGTTTAGGGGTCTAGGGTCTACCTTAACCCCAAAAAACTTCCCTTCTTAAGGACTTATCTAAAGAAATCATGATAAGGACCCCTAAAAAGGTAGGTTCTTTTAGGGTTCAGGTACCTTTAAGGCGTCTATCATGGCTTAAGGACCTTCAGGAGTTGTCGGGTTTAGCGGTTTCCGGGTCTCAAACCGTGCAGAGCAGTGATATAACTCCTAAGCCTAGAAGCCTAAACCAGAGACCCTGAGTCCTGAACATGAGAACCTTAGAACCAAAAGCCCAAAGGGTTTAGGGTTTTGGGTTTTTGGGTTCGGGGTTTTTGGGTTTGAGGTTTAGGATTTAGTAGTTGAATGCGTAGATTGGGTCTCGGTACCAAAACAGTAACCCCCTGAAGCCCCTTCGTGAAGTGCTTATGTCGGGCTTTGGAAAACCATGCTGACATCCGCGAAACCGCAAACCGAAGACATGTCCCTCTAGATCACAAGACTCATGTCAATCAAGTCCTTGGAACACGAGCTCTGTTTTGTTAAACAACTCCCCAACACCTGAGTCTAGGACATTTTCCGGTGGGTAGTCACCGTTATAGGAGCCTTATAGAAGGTCTATATACCTTATCGAAGCCTTATAGAAGCGCCTGTCTACCCTAAACTCCCCACCAGTAGTTTCCTTTAAGTAACAAACCCTAAACCCTAAAACCCTAAACCCCCAAAAAACCCTAAACTCCCCACCTGTAGTTTCCTTTACCTGAGACCTCGAACATCGACTCAAAGAGTGGCTCGTTTGTGCTTCTCTCGAGGAACTGGCCGGCAGCTGCGCACTGTTACGAGAGGGGCATGGAGGCTCCGTGCATGAAGGGTTTAGGGTTTGGGGTTTAGGGTTTAGGGCCTAGGATTTTATGAAGGTTTTCGATTTAGGATAGGGCTGTATAGTTTGTTGTTGTTTTTAGCTGTTTGTTCTTTAGACGGCTTGGGGGTTTCGGAGGCTCCAGCACGCTCTACCTAAGGAAGGCACTGTAAAAAATAACATCGATCCACCAACATGCTTTAACGATATATATATATATATGGGGGGTCCGAAAATAGGAGACTTTAAAATAGTACCCTGAATAGTAGGATCCTTATTATAAGGACCCCAAAACAAGGTACCCCTTAGTTCCCAGCCCAAGGAAGCCTACGCTGGATTGTCCGTGGAATCCCTGGTATTTGGGGTACTTGGAGCCCCTCGGGTAGGATGGAATCTACCCTAAGCCCTATAAACCCAAAAAGCCCTAAAGCTTAAACCCTAAACCCAAAAAAACCTAAACCCAACACCCAAAAAGCCCCAAACCCTAAACCCAAAAAGCCCAAAACCCTAATCCCTCAACCCTAAACCCAAAAAGCCCTAAGCCCTAAACCCTAAACCCAAAAAGCCCTAAACCCCTAAGCCCCAAACCCCAAAAAGCCCAAGAGATAGAATACTTGGAGGGTGCTACGGGGAAAAGCCCTGAACCCTAAAGCCTTTTAACACCAGGTAAACCTTAACTATGTTATTATATGGCCTACAAAATCCTACTATCCCTGGACCCTAAATTTTGAACCCCAATCCCTAATTAAACCCCAACCCCTAGACCCCAAAAGCCTGAACCCTGAACTCCACAGGCCCTAAGCCCCTCATGCGCTAAATCCTGAAAGCTTAAAGCCTAAACCCCAAAGCCTCAACCCAAATGACCCAAAAAAAAGGATCCTTATCCTCAAACCCTACAAACCCTAAATCCTACATTTTCAAGCCTAAGAGCTAAGCCCCTAAACCCTCAAAGCTAAGCCTGTATAAAGCCTCAGCCTAGGGTTTAGGGCTTAGGGTTTAAACCCCTATAAACTCTCATTTCCCGTACTGTCAGCCCCAGCAGCCCTCAACCGTGAGACTCTAATTAAAATCCCGAAGCCCCAAAGCACCAAACCCCTCTAAACCCTAAACCCCAAGCCCTAAACCCTACCCCTCTAAACCCCTAAACCCCTAAATTCCCGCGAGGTCTTCAGCGAAGCCCCGGTGAAACCGCCGCCGGAGCTTGGCCGAGGAGGCGAGGCAGCGGCCCCTGGGCAGAAGAAGCAGCGCTTTAAGGGCAAAGTGTATAGGGTTTAGGGGTTTTGGGTATAATAGGATTTTAGGGTATAGGGTTTAGGGCTTTAGGGTTGTAGGGCTTTAGGGCTTAGGGGTTTAAGGCTTCATGGCTCTAGGGCTGCAGGGGTTTAGGGGTTTAGGGAGCAGGCGTTAAGGGGCTCACTGCAAGGGTTTAGGGGTTCCGTTAATTAGGGTGTCCTTTTAGGGTTTTAGGGACTCCTTTCGGGTTTGTGGGTTCCTTTAATTTAGGGTTTGCAGGGGTTCAGTTAAGGGTTCCTTGAAGGTTAAGGGGTTCCTTTAAGGGCTTAGGGCTAAACTTTGCTAAAAGGGCTTAGGGTTGTTGGGTTAAGGGTTCCTTTACAGGTTCCACTGAAGTCCCCTTGAAGGTTGAAGGGTTGAAGGGCTCTCAGGGGCTACTATATTGAAGGACAGTTTCAGGTGGGTAGTTACCGCTATTATAGAAGGTCTATATACCTTATAGAAGCCTTATAGAAGCCCTATATACCCTAAACTCCCCACCTGTAGTATCCTGTAGTCTTTAGTATAGTGAAGGAGTTCAGACAAATACCACGGGCTCCTTTCACGGTCTCTCTCAAGGGTTCCTTCCAGCGTTGCCGCTGAGCCCCCAAAACCCTAAAACCCCAAACTCTAAGCCCCACACTGGGCCCAAACCGTTAGGATTCTAAAGATGAACCACAAAAAAGGAACTACTTAGGGGCCTAAGGGTAAACCCTAAGCAGAGGCAGCCACGGCCACGAAGACGATTGCAGACATTTCCTCGAACCTGGCTGCAGTCTATCTAAGCCAAGGCCGGGACAATGTAGGGGCTGTGCATCTTTATACAGTAGGCAAATAGCGAACACATAAACACATAGGAATACAAATACATAAACAAAAAATACAAATATCAATATCAATATCAATATAAATGTAAATGTATGTATGTATGTGTATGTGTATATATATATATATCTATCTATCAAGGCCGGGTGCTTCTGGTGAGTGGGGAAGATTTTCGGCTTGGGGTCTGGAGTGTTTTAGGGTTCAGGGTTTCGGGTGTGGGGCGTTGTGTTTCGAGTTGAAAGTCCCAGTTTTGGAGGGGGAGGTGATGCTTTCGGAGTTGGAGGCTAGTTGAGGGTTCTCTGTATTGGGAACATAGGGTTTCATGATATAAATCCTGCATTTCCTGAAGGACCCTGAACTATAGGAATTGTGGTAGATTCCTTATTATGGGCAATGCAGGATTTATATCATCAACCGTAGGGTTTCATAGGCTGTTCTATGAGTTGTACCATTATGAAGGGCCTTAGAGGGCTTGGAAGCCCCGAATCCCAGGCTCACGAACTCTTCTACACGTTCTCGCACCCTTTTTTGGGGGGGTTGAAGATTTGGCAGCGCTGTTCAAAAACCCTAAGCTTTGAACAAAAACCGAAGCTTTAAACCCTCAGCCCGCAAAACCCTTCTGGAACCCACCCTTACTGCTTGAAGCCTTGAACCTCAACCTTAAGCCCAAAGCCTTGACCTATGGACTTCCTGCAGTCCGGAAAAGGGCCCTTCAACAAACAAACAGAAGCAAAAGAGACCCTAAACCCTAAACCCGAGACCCTAAACCCTAGACCCTACACCCTAAACCCTACACCCTAAACCCTCAACCCTAAGCCAGGCCGTGCCCGTGATGCCCTGGAGAAGGCCGAGTTAGCTCTGGACTTGGCCGCTCGCCTCAGATCTTCCGGGCTTTAGGGTTTTGGGGTTGGAGGTTTAGGGTTTAGGGCTTAAAATGTAGGGCTTTAGGGTTTTGGGTTTAGGGCTTCTGGGCTTTAGGGTTTTGGGTTGAAGGTTTAGGGTTTAGGGCTTAAAATGTAGGGCTTTAGGGTTTAGGGGTTGAAGGTTTGGGTTTAGGGCTTAGGATTTTGGGGGTTGAGGGTTTGGGGTTTAGGGCTAAGGATTTAGGGCTTAGGATTTAGG
>CAJNJA010024319.1:567-32950 GCA_905231915.1 Symbiodinium necroappetens | reverse complement strand
GTCGGTAGGTCGGTCGGTCGGTCGGTCGGTCGGTAGGTAGGTATAGGCAGGTAGGCAGGTAGGTAGGTAGGTAGGCAGGCAGGTAGGCAGGTAGGCAGGTAGGCAGGTAGGCAGGTCCAGGTAGGCAGGTAGGCAGGTAGGCAGGTAGGCAGGCAGGCAGGTAGGCAGGTAGGCAGGCAGCAGGCAGGCAGGCAGGCAGGCAGGTAGGCAGGTGGGCAGGCAGGCAGATGGGTAGGTCGGCAGGTAGGCAGGCAGGAGGTAGGTAGGCAGGCAGGCAGGCAGGCAGGTACGTGGGTAGGTACGCAGGTAGAGACATGGATAGGCAGACAGGGATAACTGGGTGAAGCTGTACCCGTGTGCACATGTATGTGCTGACACGGCTGTCTCTATTTATCTGGGTGTACTGTTTGAGGAGGCACAGATTGCACCAGAAATTTTTCTAAGGCATGGTTTTGCTGCCGCTTGCAGGTGGTGGACTTTGCAGCACGCCATTTCGTCACAGTTGTCCCGGTGATCGAAATGCCTTCTCATGTCCTTGCCGTGCTTTCGGTTTACCCTGAGTCGTGGACTCAGACGCCATGTCTTAGGCTTGGGCTCTGCAGGGGCACAGTTTCGGGCTTTTTTCACGAGTCCTAAGGCCATGCAAGGTCGAATTCGTCATGCAGCGGTTGAAGTTGAGAGGCATCCTGTACACCCATCCTGAGAAAACACAAAAACCTTTAATGTTCAGGATTTTGTGAGTGCAGGTCAAGTCTCAGAATCCCGCCACACCAGGTTCCAGGGCACCAACTGCTAGAATTCAGCTGTGTATTCAACCTGGTGCCCGACGTGACTCGTAGAAGTCTTGTCAAATTAAGGCTGGCGTGCCGTTCAGGCCCCTTCCAAGTGCCAGTCTCCCGCGAGGGCATTTACAAGGACCTACTCGCGGGCAGTCATCGAGGTGCCACGGAATACGGGACCGTGATTTCGAGTGGAACAGCTGGCTGATTCTCCCACTGAGAGTAGTGGCAAACACAGATGCAGAAAGTGGTGGGTTGATCGCACAAATTAAAACCCTAATTAGGGGTGACTGGTTCTTCAAGACCCCGACACCCAAACGGGCATGACGAATGGCAAATCCATAGCCCCTGAAAATGATCGTGCATTCGAGATAACAACCTTGGCTCTGCGTCCCCATATCCCAAGCCCTACTAGGGATTGGTGAGTGGCAGAAACCGAACCTCATAAGATGTGATGTATGGCCAACTTTCAACCCTAAGCAGGATTATTGGGTTCCGAAAGCCCCCAACCCTACTTGGAAATGATGGCTTGGCAAGCCTGAAAACCGACACCCTCAACGCTAAAAACTGCCCCGAAAGATTGTACTCTAAACTCTAAACTCAAGAACGCTACCGGGTGCCACAGCCAAAACCCTTCAAAAAGACAGGCTGAAAAACCAAAAATCCAACACCCCAAACTCTGGCAAGAGATGAAGGGTGGCAAACCAAATCCCCGAAATTTGAAACAAGATGGTGGGCTGAGGTTCCCAAACCCCCAAGCCCTAGTAGGATGGCCTTCCTCGGTCGTTTGTCGTTATGTCACCTTTTCTGGCAAGGTGCGAAACACGGCCCGTATTTTGTGCTCTCCTGTTGTTTTTTCTGATAGTCTAAACTCATGGGTTTCGTTCACAAGCTAGAATTGAAGAGTCACGCCTTCCAGGAACTCCTCTGCGTTGGCAAGGCAAGGCTCTCTTCAGCAGAAGCACCGAGTTCAACAGCATCTCAAAAGCAAGGTTCAAAGTTGCATCAAGATCCGATAACCTTACCAAGTAGACTCATAGCATGAAGGTCCCACAGGACCCAGTCTATGTATTCACGTCCCTGCATTGGCGCAGGCGTCTACCCTGCAGTTCGCCGCAGATGTTCTCACAGACGTTGCGGCGCTTTTTCCCGGCAGGTGCGAAGCGGGGCCAGGGGCGAAGGAAAAGAGTTGGGCTTTGCTATCCATCCGGCCAGAGCATGTGTGTCCCTGGATGTGCCAGGTACATTCATGTCGGCGGCGACGAGGCCGTGTTCGATGCATGGCAGGAAAGTGAGCATGTGAGGCAGGGCAGACGGGTCCGGGTGAGGGCACGAAAGAAGCCCAGTCGGCAATTTAATGTCCTACGGGTAGCTCCCGAAATCGTCTTGTGGAAATACCGGCAAAACCGATAACAGCCCAAGATTTTCGTAAGCACGGGGATCAGAAAGGAAGCCAGCGAGTTATACTTACCAACCTCAAGGCCAAAGCCGACGAGATCTCGAGTCCAAGCACACCCAATCGCCCCAAACCCTGTTTCGGCCAGGGCCTTTGCAGGCCATGCCGGGCTTCGCAACTTGGGCCCGGACATTTTGGAGGCTCGGTTGGCTGGACGCTTTAATTAGTGAGGGAATCAACGCGGGACTTACGGCTCCCCGTGGTGCAGACTGCAACAGGCCTTTGCGGCCAGAAGCTAGGGTTTCTCATGGCACGGATGTGTGAGGCTTGGTTCTGCGCGGTGGGGAAGATCCTGAAGGATGCAATCGAATGCACTGCGGGTCGGTTTATACACATGATGTAACATGTCATCTTGCTCTTCCACTCGGCGAACGGTCCCTGCTACTGCCTTCTTCTGCAGTGTGCAATCAGAGTAGTGCTGGCCCGTCAAAGTAGACTCCTGAAGCCTATCATCCTCAAAGAGCACTCAAATGGCCATCACGGAAATCCCTAAAGCCCTAAAGCTTCGAACGAAACAGGAGCCAGATGTAGCTGGCTTCGTTGTTCTTTCTTGCTGACAGCTGCCGCCTGTCAAAGTCTACATTGTACATTCGACGGGGTTCAGACCGTGCAAGCAGCAATGACTTGAACTCAGCGCAGAGGAGCTTGGCAAACAGCCCATCATGCACCTTGGAATTAGTTCGAGCAGGCTCCTGAAGTCTAAAGGCAATGGGAGACGAGCACCAGATTCCGCAAAGCATTCAGCTGCCTGAGAGAAGCTTGAGACGAAGGGAAGAGTTCCCAAGGTGGGACGACCACTTTGAGAACAGGCCGTGGTGCACGAGACTGTGTCCGAATGCTGAGGAGGCAGCATCCGCTGTGCCGTTACCACATGCCACATAAACCCTGCGAACGCGAAAGACAAACTCATGCTCCATGTGAGAGGACTGGATTGTCCAAGCATGGAAGATGCAGCCACCGGTTGGCGACGGGATGGCCGGAGGCTGAATGAACCTGGATAGGGAGCGCAGAGCCTCAAAAACGCGTTCCCCAAGAGATCTGCGGAATTGCCCAGTCGTTGACATCGAACGGTGTTGAGATGCTTGTAGTGCACTGGAACAACATGCATCCCTTGCCCATGTGTATGCTCTTGTGAGCTGGCTCTCGCTGTGGCTCGGACTTCGAAACCTTGTGCACATGCTGGTTTGCCTTCACCTGCTGCGGCAAGGAGGTCGAGCCGAAACTTTATCTCCATTGCCACACCCAGGAAAGACCATAGATTCCGAGCTTCTGCTTGCCATGGGTTAGCTAAAACATATTTCCCCATCATGAGGACACATACTCCCTTTGTCACATCTTATGGATCCTGTCGGATGCCATAGTCCAGAATCTCCCGCTGTGTGTTCACATGCCACCCACAGTATTCGTGTCTTATTTCATGATAGTCTGAGAGACATCTTCGCTGCGCCTGAATCCCGTAAAGCGAGACTGTGTCTCTAGTTCGATCTCTTACAGCTACTCACAACGCAACAGCATTTCCCGTAGAGTAACACTCGTGGTCTCGTGCCCGTGGTTGATTACAACCACGCCGAATTCCGGTGCACTGAACTCTTCGTGCCGAGCAAGTTTGAGGTTATGGCTGGCACGAGCGTCGCCTCGGCCGTGACGGGTGGTAGGGAGATCCCTTCCCCCTTCCTCACTTGACAACTCATCGCAAAATGCGATTTAAATCCTGCATGAGACACATGTGGTTGATGGCTTGGCTCGAGAAGACATGTTTGGCCTTACCTTGCCACGCGAATGCCCAGAGACCAACGAAACGGAGTCGTATTTTGCCCGATCCTGCATCTCGCCGAGGCCGCTGATCCGACCTTCCCCTTTCGGAGCATCTCTTCTTCCATGAAGGTGGCGAGCCTGGGCGCAAGGAAGGAAGCATGCCATGGTTCAAGGATCTTCAAGGCTTCCAGCTGCGCATGTCAGCCTTCGGCCCTTCGGCCTCCTGGCACGTGGACACCCTGTCTTTTATCCATGAGATGTTTTCTCAGGTATCTTGACTATCCGCTGGCTTCCATTGACTTCAACCGCACCCTGGAGATGCTGCCTTCGACTGGCCCTCGAATGCTGGGACCCCGTGGTCGTGGTGCACTTGGGGTCTGGAGCTTCAACAGAAATGCGCAGATTCCGAAGCTTGACTCAGAAGCCGCTGTGTCATGCAGGAGGATGTGCCACGATGTGGACCGAAGACACTGTGCCTAACGCTGTCGGGGCGAAGGCGGGCTGGATGAAGTGGTCACAAGAACGACTCGGGAGGGATCAAGGTTTCAGTTGGAAGACTGGGGATTCGACCTGAAGGCATGATGACACATTCATGCCCCAACTACTTGTGTAAATGTTGGCAAGACAAGCCACCCCAACACCACAGTCTGTGCCGCGATTTGAGGTCGCGGAGACTCGCCGACTGTTCGGAAGATGTAGGGCAAATTTAAAATGGCTCGGGCAAGGAGTGTGTTTCTCTGGTCGTATCGTTGCTTCGCTGTCTCCTATCAATCGCCGTGACCCAGCGGTCCAACCCCTTTGGAAAATCCGCAAGACCAGAGCTGCTGCCTTGCAGGTCTATCCTCGTTACCTGGGCATCGCAGAGAGGTTGTGGGGAGGTATCCAATGCAGCACTTATATCACTCCGCACAGCCAGCAGCCAGGGGTGTGCTGTGCCAGGTATCGTCGACGCAAGGCACCCACGGGCCTTGGATGAGGCCACAGTCTCCACCTGCAGACCCCAAATGCCACCCTGATTTTGGACAGGACCTCTTGACGGCTGCCAAAGCACATTGCAGTCCTCAGGGGCCTCTTGCCGTGATTGGACTCATTGGGCCAGCCTAGATTACAAGGCGTTGCACGCATACCAGGCGGGCCTTGTGAAGATGGCTGACACCTTTCACCCGTAGGCTTGTTTCCGTCAGGGGCATACATACTGCCACTGTCAGAAGCCTTTCTGGCGCAAGAGTTATGGAATGTTATGGATATGTAGATTTGTCAAGGGTTACGTGATAATCCTTTTCGTTTAGCAGACTTCGAAACAGCATCGAGGGAGGGAGGGAGGGAGGGAGGGAGGGAGGGAGGGAGGGAGCAAAGATATGAGGGCATAACGGGTAGGGAAGCGGGAGGTGTTCACGCTCGGTGTGGTTGGCGAAGTGGTTTTCCTGTCCAGTGGTGAGAGCTGACTGGGTTGTCCTTTCGCTTCATATCAAGGATGGCAGGTTGACATTTTCTCGACAAGGCATGCAGCCTCTCCACTCTGCTGCATGGGTAGCCCGTGATTTCGACTCGCCACGTCTTGCCCCACACATTCTGCGTTGCTGCGATGCATCGCCGCCCCCCCCCCCCCATTTCACGACGTGTCGGTGCTCGGTGCAGCCCCTCGTATTGAGGTCCATACAGTAACAGCGACTTTCTCAGACCACTTTGGGATGTAAGGCTGCTCAGCACAGACCTGGGCTTCGCTTGCGGACGATTCGAGCCGATGGAGAGCATCCGGAGCCCGGTGCGCTGGCAGAGAAATGGGTGTAAAGAGAAGGATGCTCCCTCAAGCTCGTTTATGGAGTTGCTATTCTGGAAGACTTGGCACACATTGGTCGCTGCTTTCGTTCAATAGTCCCTCATGATACAGCTGGACACATGCTCGCTCTGGCACATACAGCGGACATGGCAGACCGGCACATACCTGCCGGTTAGAGGTTAGAGATCATGTGATGCGGCCCGTCAGGTATTATCTATTCGCATCAGGGTAGCCGCAGGTTAGGCGACTGATCTGACGCTATCTACCCAACACTCCGCCCCCCCTTGTCAACCTGCGCCCGTCAGGTAACTGCTCCGGGCAGTTAGGGGTCACCCGGCTAGTGCAGGAGCCCGTAAGATTCTATGTATATATCTATCTATCTCCTGTCGGTGCGAACCTTTGTGCCAGTAGTCCCCGGTTGGCAACCCCTCGGCTAGCCGTAATTTGGTCATGAGCGCATCAGATACTATCAATATCGATCGATCGGGAGAGGGATTGCCCGGCGGCGTACGCGCTGCAAGGGGTAGCGTGCTGCAATGGAGCATTTTGATAAGAACAGCTAGACTGCGAGCACTACAACAAGACTTCGTGCAGCTCTATGGTCCGTGGTAAGTGCTCCATCATTGGTCTGGTTCAGAACATTAGACTGTTTGCGACGCCGTTTCCCAGTCTGTGCTCCAAAACAGAGTTGAGTCGAGTACAACAAGAGCGGCGCCAGGTATTCAAGAACGCAACGATCTCGTCAAGCATGGTTACCTGGCCGAAATGAGTGCTGCTCTGCAAGTCCTGTGACCCGTCAGACAACCGGGAAACCAAGGAAGCGTTCTCTCCAGCCTTTTCTGAAGGCGGTACAATTAGCCGTTGGTCTGACCGCCGATACCTGTGCAACGAAGACCATGGGACCGTACCTGCCAAGACCGTGCCATCGACACCAGTGACGAGAGCTACTTCTGGGCCGTCGCACCCAAGGCCGCTTGCAGCTCACAAAGCCGTCAAGCAGGACATGCTTGGCCTTCTCCTGAATGTCGTGCCCCCATAAATTCGACCCAAGTCAGGCCGGCGACTACATGGACGTCACCTTCCGTGCCGAGGCCTGCACTTGGGCATTCTGGGCACTACAAACCAGGCGTCGGGTCGTGATGTGGCCTCGTTAGAACAGGACAGCCAGCACCACGGCCTCGTCAAGGGGAATGATGCCAGCTTTTCCGCAAAGTGGTCGCTCAGCTGCGTGGAAGTTGCCATCACCTCTTGGAGACTTCCTAACAGAATCTGGACAGTGCCAAGAAGGCATATTGTATAGTCTCTCAGACTTTTATTTCTGCCAACTGCATCAAATTACCAGAACTTAGCCTCTACCACCTTGGAAGTTCATTCCCATAGAGCCCGACGGCTGATCTCTAGTGGTTCGGACTCGAACGCAAGCTTAGCGGCTAGAGACATATCCTGCAAACCTCCTCTTCCAGAGCTGTCATCTGTTGCTCCGGTCTTTCTGAGTCCCTGTCCGGTACTCCGGATACACTTGGAAATGAGACCATCGACCAGATGTTGAGGCTTCGCCGGCTTACGATCAAGACGGGCTCCAAGGACCCGAAGATGTGCAGCAGATCTCGTTCCCGAAATCAGAGCACAGTCCATGCTGCAGTTCTGAAGTCGCATGTTTTCCAACGCTAAGAAGCTTGTGTCAGTCGCCTCGAGGGCGGCAGCCTTCCATGATCAATGCTCCCGGCCACAGCGAATGTCGCATGGAAAGTCCGGGCACAGTTCAGCATCCATAAGAGCTTCTAAAAGTCATGTGCTATAGACACTCCTCAGCGCAGAAGTCGACATGTTTGACTTGAGCGGAACATGCACGGATCTGGGCCTTTGTTATGTGACCAAGACACTTGCAGTACGCACATAGTCCAGGACCGACCAGGTGATCAACTTCTCAAAGGCATGACGAAGGTGATGCAGTGGTCGCAGGACTATTTCGTGGATTTAGCATGCCGCTTTGGGACGTTCTGTCAACTTTCGCTCTCGAAACAGGTCCAACTTAGATGTCGGGCAGGACCCCGCGACCGGAAAACGCGAGCGATCGTGGGTCGCTCTGTGCAGCTTCGATCGTGGTATCTGTGATGCCCCACACAACGCTGCTGGTCTGGATGGGTTTGGGCTCCAATGCAACATAGTCCCTTCTTCGCAGCGTCGGAGGTGCCAAGCTGAGGTCCTTGCAAACGGCCCCATCTCGTCGATCCGGATTCTGGTCTTACAGGATCAGGAGCTTCGGCCCATGAAAGACGCCCCCAACTAAACGCAGAGTGCAGCTCGGGCATCCCTCGTGAGAGGAACACTCCGTGCGCTGGCACACATTGCGCCAAGATTTCCCTGTGTCGTACTCCTCCAAGTCATTCCACTCTGTCGTGGAGCCTTCCAACCTTTTCTCACAGATGGAATGCACAGCAGGAGAAGTGGATGACAATGCCGGCCGTCTTGGCTGCACGGTTGCAATGGAAAGAACCCAGGGCAGGGCGAGGGTCCTGCAAGGTCGCGCGTTCAATGTGACATGCACACGCACCTGAGATCGTGCCGTTGCGAGGATTTCAACAAAAGCTTGATGCTTGAAATATGCCGACCTGCACTCTCGGCATGCAAGGCTGAAGAGATGACCGGGCCGGAGATTTGGATGCCGAAGTCTAGAGAGGCCAAAGCCCTACTACGCTGTTTGCACATCCAGAAGCAGCTCTGTGAAGCCCTTGCATCTCGTACATGTTTGCGCTTCACGTGAGCAAGCTGGAGGCGCGCACAGTGACAAGAGGACAAAGTCATCAAGGCTTCTGCATGGGCCTGAATAGATCTTGACATGCCAGTGCGAGTTGGAGTTCGCTCCTGTCGTTGGGCCTGGGTGTCAGATACCATTCCGTACAAAATCTTGTAGCTCCATGTCAGATCTTTCAGATCTGTGGGCATCAGATGCTTCAAGCACTGCCGGGCTATTCCGTTAAGTAAGTTAAAACGCTTCGATTGTTGCCAGTCACTTGGTCTCTGGGCGAGCATGCCGCGAAGCCAGCACTGACTGCGGCTTTGTCCAAGTGGTCCACGACAGCTCATCAGAGCCGCGCACTTTGCCTCTGCCAGGGAAGCCCGAGCCCAGCGCATCCGGCGCCCTCGGCGATCCGCAACTTGTCTGTGGCTTCTTGCGATGCCAGACTGCACGGAGCATCAGAGCGTGTGCTGAGGCAGAACGCTTCTCGAAGCTCCGAGAAACGGCGGACATACAGTGGCTTGGATAAGAGACGTTCTAATTCTACGGTCCTGGTTCGAGCGACATCCGGATGGCTCAGCCTCTTGCAGCTGCAGAACCGTAACTTTCAAAGGTCCGGCAAGGCTGGCTCATGATTTTCAAGCAGTTGCATTCCGCAAACTTCAGAAACTTGGGATGCTGAACTCATGCACAGGGATATACAGGATCTAGTGCCAGTCAAACTCAGCCACTGTCAGCATCAATCCGTGATCGTTGCTTGGGGTAGAGCTACGCTGGGATATTCCCTCTGTGCAACTTCACCGCTTGAGTCTGGCCTGACCGTTTCGGGAACCCAGGCCGAACCAACGGTACGAAGCGGCAGCCGCACCAGGCGCTTTCCGTCAGAGCAGCAACCTGGTGGAGGTTTCTTAAATTGAAGCTCCTGTATAGTGGTATAGTGGTCTGTGTATACTAACGATCCTGCTGCTTGGGATTTGGTGTTTGTAAGATGTGGGTCCTTCGCTCTTTTGCAACTCCCATGTTCATGAAATTTGACGGTGGCGATTCTTTGAGAGGTTCCGCTTCACACGAAGCCACCGGTCAACATGTCTGCGGCCCTCCGGCAGCTGGAACACAGGGACGCTTTCCTGCAGAGCGGGGTAGGGGTCCAGGTTCCGGACTTTCTGTGGGTTCTGGTACGCGAACCTTGTTTTATACATGCCGCGAAGCTTCATTGAGGAAACACGGCGCAGACCATGCCTTGTTTGAGTCCTTGTTTGGACATGACATCAAAGATGAGTGTGCATGCGTGCATAGACCCATCGACCCACGCCAAACCCAATCAGTTTGGCCAAGCGGACTTTGAGATCTTTTCAGCCCGGCGTTGCAAGAACTGTTTGCTGAAGAGGCAACCCGACCGGTGGCATGAGATGTTACAGTATCGCTACGTTCTGAGAGCTCTTGTCATCAACGAGTTTATGATTGGCATGGTGCATCAATCGCATCTTCCTGTCGTTTGTGATCCTGGTCTTGCGGACAGGTGTGCAAGTTTCCAAGGCTCAGTGTTCAATTCGAACTTCGGGCTTTGTGCTGCAATGCAAATGTGCCCAAATTGACTTGCAAAACTGAAAAGAGAAAGCGCCAAAAAGCAAAAAGTCGAAGCTCTGCAGGCAACAGCTAATCCGAGCACCTTGAGTACTAGTAAGGCTGAAGCTGTCACGACGAGGTTTGAGTCGAGCATGTCCAAAAGAGAGAGGTCTTGGGCTATCGCACATCGCTGCTAGCTGGATCTTACATCCAAATGATGAAAACGCAAAGGAGTGCCCATGCATTTTTGCCCACATTATTGTGCGCAATGCCGCACGCTGCAGTATTGTGCCATCGTTTGCAGAGGGTCCGAAAAGAAGCTGCGCAGACGGAGATGGCATAATGAACATCCTGTCAAGCGGTTTGTCTATGTCTGGGGCTACAGTTTGTACGGCCAGGATGCAATTGCACATTGACGCGTGGGAGCTGTTGCGTTGCTCAGGTGCTTCGGGCCTTCGGCAGGGACGGCAGCTAAGCACCGCTTGGGTGCTGAAATGACGGCCGAGGATGTTGCCCTGCAACAATTAGGACGACGGCCTTCAGGACTTGCCGGGGTTCAAGTCGTGCGATGGCGACTTAAGTTCAGATGCCATGCGCCTCTACGAAGAAGCATGAAGAAGCTAGGGAAAACACAGCCGCCACTCGTGTTGCAGGAATTGGGCAATCTAGATGTGTTTTTTTGTTGCGCAGGGGGTACTTCTCAGCCGACAGCATTTCAAAAAGGATGCTTTCGGTGCCTAGTTTCTTTTCTTTTCGGCACGTGCTCTGCTGCCCTCGGAGTCTGAGCGACGCAGCAAAGCTGGAGCCAGCAGCATTCAGCGCGACTGACGTTGCCAGCCGGAGCAGGTCTCGAGAAATCGGTTCAAAACGAGCAACTGGTCTCCTTACAGAGTTCGAAGTGGAATTCGGTACGTCAGAGTGATGATTGAGGTTGAAATGGATATCACAGGGCCTCCCCTGGCCAAAGTCTGGTGCCACAAATGCCTATGGTACACCAAACTGAAGTTGCCAGCCTTCGAAGCCACCAAAAGTCGAGCAGGCAAGGGTGCGTCGCGATCTCAGCTCAAGGGGACTCTGGCGAGCGTGAACAGAGACAGCAGTTTGCGGGTTGTGGTATTCATGGAGGCAAGCGAGTGCCAGCTGGTGTGTGGATGCTATTTGGAATCTAGCCCCGATGGTTCGAGGTGTGGCTGGTGAGCCACCACCGCTCTCGCAGGCAGATTGACATTGAATGGCAGCTCTGTTTCCTCCCCATAGTCCACCGCGAGTTTACAGCAGCGGCGGCGTGTCAGTAAATTACATGGTAGTGGCCTTGGCCAAATCGAACACAGGTCCTGCCCATGGAAGACAGCAGCGTAGTGGCACTGGTACTACTTGCCATTGACATAATATTGCCTCTTCCGGCCCTTTAGTAGCCGGCCACGATTCACCAGGCTCCATTGCCAGTGCCAGCGCCCACGCCGACCCCTCGGCAGGACAGAGCCACAATGTCTGAGTCTGGATTCAATGATAGGAGGCAGAATGTTGGATCTCTAGAGGTGTGTCACGCAGCCTTGGTCCGTCTAGATGATGCCTCTGTGTGATGAGATTCCACACCGCAATTTGACAATGCATGGTGGCATCAGTCAGGATCTGCCGTTGAGGCTCCAGAAAGTTCAACACACACACACACACACTCGGCAAGACATCGTTTTTTGGATGGTCTGTCTCAACGATGTTTTGCACCCCATGCCTATGCATGTGGTAAAAGTGCCAACGATTCTCTCAGGGAGGGCAGGGCGGGACAGTTCTCGACAGTCAGCATGCGTGTCTGAGGCGTGAATAGGTGAAGAGTCAGCTGTGTGAAGCATCATGCCGGTTATGCAAGTTTCACAGGCTTGCAACAAGGGCTTGCTGAGCCACTGCGCCTTCATCACGGCACAGGACACATCTACTCCACCCTGCGTCGCTGAATGGGAGGCGAACTCTTAACTTAGAAGGGGGCTTACTTGATTGCGAATTTGGGGCGCACAGCAAGAGGGACAGCTGCTGCATGGCACGACGAGGGCTTCGGAAGATGGAACCACGAGATTGCTTGTTGCGCTGGAAGACCTTGTTCAAGTGTTGCCCCAAGACCTTCTCTGGATCATCGAATTAGCGCATTCATTCGCATTCATAACGGCCTGAATCTCTCGGGGATTCAGGGTTGCACGCCGAACAATAACAAGCACTACAGCATGAAGAGCGCCGCCTCCGTGATTCGTTCTGCGCGGCAGGTGGACCAATCGGCGCTTTTGCTGAAAACACTACAGTTCTGAACTGTGAATCGGAATCTGCTCTGCCTGGCCTCGCAGAAGTTTGTCAAGTCCTTTGATTGTAGATTCAGCCTTTGCAACAAGCCCTCCAAGGAGGTGTGCCTGGAAGAGCTTATCGGAACCGGCAGCACGGCGGAGGAGGGCCCAGGGCATGAGCAAATTGCTCGGAGTTGGAACGCAAAAGAAACACGTAATTAAGGGGATGGTAGACCTTGAAGGCTGTTCTTTCAAGACCGTTCAGATCCTTTGCCTGGCAGCAGCGAAACGCAGGTGTACCGGGCAACATGGCATGGAACCGATGTGGCCGCAAAGAAGTTGCGATCCAAAGGCCAAGACGGCAGAGATCGGTATGTCTCGAGCCTCTACGTGTCAGCTAGACTTGTATGAGCAGGTGCTGGAGTAAGTGTTCACATTGTTCACCCCTCGTGAATCCCAAATCCGGCCTTAGTTTCATCTTCCTTCCGGCCTGCAGGCCAACTTTCAACCGAATTCAAGCGTGAGATCTCAGTGCTGCTCCGCTTGCCTGGACCTTAAGCGATGCACCGTACCATTAGCTGAGACAGACGGGTCGACATAGTATCATGGAGGCGTGCTATGTCGTGCTGTTGAAAACACTGTCTGGGTGCAAAGACATGCAATGTGGTTTTCAGTCAGGCTTATGTTTCGCAAGATTCAAACTTGTCTGGGTCACAGCGAAAACACGCTTGTAAAGAAGAGTCTTCAAAGCTCATAGCCTCAAACCATCCAGGCAGCTTCAGAGCTCGTAGCAAAGATTCTCAGATGCTCACGATCGTTACATGGTTACAATTAACAAGCCCACATGTTTGCAGCCCTGCAGTCTGATAAGCACCAGGCGACACCCGAATTTGGTGCTCTTCATGGGCGCATGTACCAAGGAGCGGGAAAAGATAATGTTGTGGGATTGCAGATCAGAGCGCTTGCGGACTTCGGTGAAAGTGATGGTGAGTGAAACGAGGCTGCATGCACAAGCCCTGCATCTCGAAGTAGAGAAACCTTTTGTCCGCTGCCGACGAAGAGAGGAACTCGTCCTGTCTGAATGCAGACCCTGGAGGCTCCTCAAGCTTTGATCATCTCAGAATTCTGCTCTGGTGGGACCGTCTTCGTCAGAGCCTTACTTGCGGGCGCAAGCGGCGGTGCCTCATGTTCATTCAAGTATTTCGTGCCAGCAAGAAAAACGGAGATCTTCGCCGCACGACTCCAGGGCTTTGCCAGAACTCGGAGGAAAAGCTTTGGTTCGGAGGCTACCAAGTCATTGTAACAAAATAAAATGACGGTGTACAAAGCCCATCCTCTGACAGATCTCAATCAACATCGGGTATGCACGCTTGGCAGAAGCATCGCGCGAGCATCCACCAGACTGATACCTTGTGGCTTCGGAGCCAACTTTAGTGCAAATGGAGTTTTGGTACGTCCAGCCTGCCACTGGGAAGAAAACGTGTACTTCCAGACTTGGCGACCTCTGGCCCAGAGTTTTCTGGCACGAGGCCTTGCTTCATCAGCGGCGCGATTTGTCGCTCCCTTGGCCCCAGCGGCTTCCGATTGCCTTGGACGTGGCGAAGGTTGGGGGATGAGCCGATGGTGGGGCTGAGTGGTCGAGTGAGTTGGTCATGTAGCTTCTTGTGGCGTTTCTGCCAGGGGATGAACTTCCTCCATCGGCGGCAGGCCCGACCCCGTCCCCCACAGGGTTCCAGTTGTCACGTTTGGTGCAGGGGTTTAGGGTTCAGGGCTACAGGGTTTAGGTTGAAGCAAATCTACCCTCCTGGGTTTGCCCTCTCAAGACGGCCCCTACGTAAGCAGCCAGCAGGTTGTCCACAGAGACCTGAAATCGCTGAACTTGCTCCTGGCCTGCCCAATCCGTGGGTCCGATGATGTTCCCGGCGTGAAGGCGCCCACATGTAGCCGTTGAAGTTTGGGGCCGAGGTTTGATGAGGCGCTTCCTCCGCAAACTTTCGATTCTAAGCAAATCCAGAGTTCGAGGACTCCGAGGACCGTGACACCCAAGGATTGCAAACCCTTATGGCTGGGAACTGGCATTCGCTGGGGCCAGAGCGCTCCCCGGAAGCGAGCAATTTCTTCCAGAGCTTCGGGTTTTGAACGCTTGCCGCCAAAGGCGGCCGAAGACTTGTTCACGACTTGGGCCTACTAGCATGGGAGCACGAGGTGTCCGACTTTGGCCTGTCGCGTGCCTTCCGCCCCGATGCGGCGCAGGCCTGCAATGGGCAAAAGTTGTGTTCGGCAAGGCTAGCAAAAGGTGTACGTAGCAGAAGCGCCACGTAACACGCGATAAGAATCCGAAAATCGTAGTGCAAGTGTCATCGTAAAGATGCATTCATTCGTTTATAAAAGACGTTAGACAGGTTAGACACAGGCCGGACTCAGCTGAACCCTTCGATGTAGGTCGCGGAAGAGTAGGGCGACCCCGACGGCAGTGGTTAGTGGAAGTGAACGCATTGCTTTATGTTAGATATTCGAATTACACCATGATGGCTCTAGCCATCAGATTCAATTATCTTGCAAAAAGCTCAGAGCGGAGAGTTCTAGGGTCTCCCATCCCACACACTCGAAACGAGAAGAAATACAGATAATGTAGGGGTCTCTTTATCTCATTCAACTATCGTGTTTAGATTAGGCCTTATTGTACTGTTCCTGTTCCGTTCCCAAAATTGAGTATTTGCAGCAAGCACTGTGACATCTGGAATGTTCGAACCACGGCGGGCCCAATCTTTGCGACATGCCGGATCGCAGTGGCAGTTGCCACACCACGGGCCAGAGAATCAGAGACAAGAAGAAGAGTTGAAGAGAACCCAGAACAAGTTCTGTTCCATTGATGCGGACACACCTACTGCCTGTCCTTCGCCCGGTCAGGCAGTAGGTCACCTCTGCCTGCTCATTGGTGCTGTTGCTGACGGTGTCACTGTGTGCTTACAGATGCTTACAGTCCCGAGTCTCAAGCTGAATGTTGACTTCTCAGCAGCTAAACCGGGTGCAAACCATCGCATACGACATGAGGCCGTGATGACCAATGGTGCTGGAACCTACCACTGGATGGCTCCAGAGGCGTCCCCGCAGCACGAGGGGCGAAGCTTGAGAGGTCAAAAGGTGTGTCGGATGCCTGGGCAGACTCCAGGTTGTTGTTAGACAACTCGCACAAAGGCCGTCCATAGAAGAATGGACTCACACTCAGATCAAGCACTCTGGGTGCAGACATCCGAGAGTGGATATGGAACAAGTCCCATGTTGCTAGTGTTTCGTTTGATGGCTTGTTTTGACAGGTCTTGTCTGGCCAAGGCTACGACGAAAAAGCTCGGGACCTGGCCTAAACATGAAAAGGCTTCGGAACTGGCATGAGGTTTGGTGCTAAAGTGCTTAATCATGAACTGAATGGGGCAGAAGCTCGCAGGCGCGGAGCCGTTCGTAGCAGACGCCCGCACCGTTAAACGAAAGCCCTTCCGCGGAATGAAACAGAGTCTTTGCCATAGCCATAGTTTATGTTCTGTGCCTAGCCACATCGATGTTGCAGCGAAGCCCCCGCCTGGCTGGCTGCAGATGGCAGGACTCCAGCATCTGCTATGCTGCGCGCACAACACGCAGACAGGCAGACAGACGGACAGACAGAAAGAGAACAAAATCACGCACGCACGCACGCACGCACACACGCACGCAGGAAGACAGACAGGCAGGCAAGCACGCAGGCACGCAGGCACGCAGGCAGGCCGGCGCCCACGCACACATGTACACATGTACACATGCACACATGCACACGCACACACACGCACACATGCACGCGCACAGACACCGACACACACACGCACGCGCATACACACACACACCCACACACACACACACCGCGCGCACTGAGCAAGGCACCCGGCATCCCTGCCAGACGGAGGGCATCAAAAGTGCCCTACAATCCCTGCATCTTCCTGCTTCCAGGAACATCTCCTCGACTGGACCCAAAACCCCGAGAATCTTCAAGTAGTGCGAAATCCCGAGCAGTCACTTCGACACTCAGGTCGACGTCTATTCATATGGTATTTGCCTTTTCGAGCTCATCACGCGGCGCATCCCGTACGAGGGCTCAGGCCTACGTGGGGTTTTGCACTGAGGGCTATTGGACTTGGAAGCCAACATTGCTTCGAGAGCGAGAGCATAAAGTTCTGAGGCTTTGCTCCTTCTGCAGCATGTTTTGATATTCTAAATTTTGGATTCGCTACTCATCATTTCTGTTGATGTTAGGCCTCGCACTGCTAGTAGCAGTAGCATGTCTGTTGAGCGTATTCCTTTATTCTGACTGCTGGGTGTCGGGCAAGTCCCTGACTAGAACACCTTCCAGAGTGGCTGCCCTCCGTCGTAATGTGGATTCTGGTCCACGGGGAAGCTCCCGACAGACCACATGGGGCAACCATTGGCCACAGCTTGCGATACCCCTAATGCCAACATTCTTGCGCACATCTTTGAGCATCAGCAGCACGACTGTGTTTCGCTGCTGTTCCGAGTGCACGCCTCCTGTTAGCTGGGGCACTTGAGAGGACATGGCGGAAGCTTGCCGACCGTTCAATAGTGACAAATCTACACAGCCAGATCGACATGCATATGCAGGAGCATGTGTATATTTACGACGTCGTGCTCAGCCAACCGTGGGATGGCTTGGAACAACTATTCAAGTGAAAAGCAAGTGCGTGAAAAAGTGAATTGGATTCTCGTGCACCGGGTAACAGTGATTTGACAAGTTATGTGGGACATTCGCAAAAGCGGCTACTCGAAAACGCGATCTTGAAGCAAGATCACTTGGAAATCGCGTTTACAGGCCCCAGATCACTTGGAAATCGCTATTTCGGGACGCAGATCACTTTGAATTGACTTTTAGGGGGGTCCCACATCACACAAAATCAGTTTTCCAGTCTTTTCTGCGATCTAGGACCCAACAAGCGCTCTCAAACTGATTTAAAACCTGCAAAAGTGAAGGCTTGACAAAGTGATTTCAAAGCGATTTGGGAGTTGCATGTTGGATCTCCGAGGTTTTCCATACCTTGAAAGGATTCACTAAGGCTTGCTTTAGAGATAGTGACTCTACTGAATCCGTGCTTGAGACGGAGATCTGTGCGCACCCCCCCCCCTTCCGATCACTTTGATTTCACTCTTCGCCCTGCCAACTTTGAGTTATTTCGTTTCCCAAATCACTTTCAAATCGACTTGTTAGACACTTTTCAGGACACTTGAAATCAGCTTTTCGGGACGCGCGTGTTTGCAAGTCACTTTGAAATTCCAATGGCTGTCGGCCGTCCGACGTAGTAAGTGTATATGCAACAGCATGCGCATACGTATCCAAAAGAACACATGCATGCACGCATACCTACCTACCTACCTACCTACCTACCTACCTTCCTACCTTCCTACCTTCCTACCTTCCTACCTTCCTACCTTCCTACCTATCTACCTACCTGCCTACCTACCTACATACATACATACACACACACATTTTTCTGTGCATGCATACCTACAACCATGCATACATACATGCATACATGTATACATACGTTCCTACATACCTACACACATACACAGTCAGTGTGTGTGTATATAGATATATATGCGTGTGTACGTATGAGTGTACATATGCATGCATGCATGCATGCATGCATGCATACATACATCCGCAAATGCTGCATTACATACATACGTACGCACATATGTACATACATGCATGCAAACATACATGCATAAACGAGTTGCTAAGGGCCTAGTATGCTTAAAACACCCAAGCTCCTGCGTGGAAGCGTAAGGTGCTGGGGGTTGGTGCGTCTAGCCGTGCGTCATCTCAGTGGGTGGCTGGTGCGTCCTGCAAAAAACAACCATAGCTTGGGACTAGAAATCTGGCCAAATCCAAAACGCACATCAGTGACGGGTATGTGTGTTTTGCTCTCAAAAAACAACCATTGGCTGGGTCTAGAAATCTGGCCAAATCCAAAACGCACATCAGCGACGGGTATGTGCGTTTTGCGCTGGTCTGCCAAAAACAACCATTCCTTGGGTCTAGAAATCTGGCCAAATCCAAAACGCACATCAATGCCGAGTATGTACGTTTTGCTTTGCCCCGCCTGCCCTGCCTCCCCTCCTGCGCGGCCCGGGAAAGTAAGCTCAGCACGCTCTGCTGTTTTCTACTCCAGACCCTGCTTCGCAACGCACCGACACTGCAACCTACGCCGTCAAAAAGAGAAGTGATTGCCTGCCCCCTTTCTCTGTTCGTTATGCATAGCATGTATAAACTTGGAGAACCAGGCTGTGCACCAGCCCACGCCCCAGTCCGTGTGCACATGTAGCCCTGGATGTCTAAGACTTGATTTAAGCATACCAGGACTTTTCCAAGACATAAGTGCATGCATACGTCATACGTACAGACATAGGTATGTAGGGATGCAGGTAGCATCAGGTAGGTGTGCAGGTAGTTGGGAAGGTTCGTGTTTACATATACATATGGATAATGTAAAAACATATACCTATATATATACACACACATGCATGTGTACAAACATACAGATGACAGCAGAAAGACTGCAGCCATGTTCTTCATTCGACGTGGACGCAGCCACGTTCAGCCCACCGTAGCCCATCGCCAAGTCAGGATGCATGTCATGCGTCTAGTGGCTGTCAGTCCCCTTCAAAGTTAAGCATTTGTTGGCATCATTTGATTTTGGAGTGTGGATTGCCAGCACTCACTTGTTTTCAAGTCATGACCGTCATGACCCTCTCTGTTTCGCGGTGACCGGGCGGTGCAGGGACTCAATCCTTGTATAACTTCTCGACGAGGCTCTTATGTGCAACCTCACACGCCCAGAACCATGTTTCAGAAAACCAGGCTGCTCATGAAGTCTGGACTCGCAATGTCATCGGCAGGTTTGGAGCCGGTATCCATCGCAGTGGCAGTCAGCAGGGGCAAGCGGCCGGATGTGGCGTTCATCCCTGAGGCCGGGTTGGGAGGTCGGAGATGGTCAGAGTAAACAGCCGGGCAATAGGCGGGCTGTCCACAGGTTCGGCATGCAATGGGGAAGCTGTCTGAAGCGTGCAGTTGCACTCTAAGCAGATCATGCGAAGTGGCCACAACCAGTCTGCCACATGCTGACCATGTGCGAAGCCCCTGTGCTCGTCCCCTAGGCTCTCGACCCTAAGGCACGACAGTTGCAGCCTGGTCTGCGAGAAGCCGCTTGCAGGACACCCCCGCAGACCTGCGCTTCACAATGAAATGCTGCTGGGCACACCGCGGGCATCTCAGGGAGCTCGGAGCTCCGCGGCCTACCATCCTGCAGTAGTTTCGGACCTTTCTTCTCACGGGCGAGGTTCCAGCGGGCGTCCAGGTTTCGATACGATCCTGGATGGCGACTCAGAGGGTGGCATCGTGCAAATCACGCAAAGCAGTAGTGGTCCCCTTCCGAGGAGACTCTGAAGCTCGTCAAGTCCACGAGGCTTCCACGGCCCAGAGGAATTCCATTCTTGCAACAAAGCCAGTCCGGTAATCAACAACCGAGCGGCCGGGAAGGAAGCTGCTGCAAGCATCAAGTGATAGGCAGTGCTAAGCCATGACAAGTTCCGACTCGAGCTCCAAAGCACGCAATGCTGAAGCATGACTCTACTGCAAAGCAAACGCCGAATCCTGAATCTTCGAAGCTTTCCGAGGATGTGGCACAAACATGCAGCTAAAAGCCAACTCATTGCATGTCAAACAACCTGGGTGCTGCGGCTTCTCGGACCAAGCTGTCACAGCAAGTACCACCGCACGCACCGCCTTTTGTTCCACAAATATTATTGCACGCCGTGGTTTGAGACTTTCCGAAACTAAACGACCCCACATTACAGTTGGATTCGGCAGCCGGGACTCCTAGTTCGAGATTCACGATATCACCCCATCGTGACGCTTAACACCACAGTCGCATATTGGAAATTCTGACACATCACGATAGTGTCGCCATGTGGCCCAGCAACATTGGCCGCACAACGAATCGCGAGGCATTGACTTGAACATGCTGGCCTTGCCTTGCCAGTCGTCTCGTGGATAGCACGGCATCTTTCGTTGTACTCCGAAGCACCGTGTTTGCTTCAGGCGTTCGCGGAGCTGCTTGACAGCTCGTGGTCCGCTTTCCGGCAACAGCTTTTGGAGGCGAAATGCTGCGAGGTCGAGCCAGTGATCTGTGCTCGTTTGCTTGTCTTCAGGCCTATCCGGATACAACGGCCGGCCGGCAGACGCCTTCCGAGGTCCTTGAGGTGTGCTCAACCAGAGCTCCCTTCGTAACTTAATGGCAAGAGTACATTTGAGAGCATTGCTCGCATGCACGTGTTTGCAAGTTTCGGGTCACAACTTTGTACTCAGTTGAGCCACCGTCAACAACCCCATAGCCATAGTCTAGGCTGTATGCTGGGCCGACCCAAGGCTTCCAACAGTCTGGGTTGTTGATGGCGTCCACAAGTGCTTGCATAGATGGAATGGCTCCGGGATGCGTTTGTTTAGGCCTGGGATTACCGATTCCCGACCCGATACCCGCAGAGCTCATATGTCAATGTGTAACCGTGTCTGAACACTCAGCCCTCAGCAAGGCTTTGCATAGCCTCAAATTATGGCTATAGGCACGGGGCTAGTTGTGTGTTCTACCGATACCCCAACCGATACCCAACCCAGCCTGCACGTTTTGAAGCCATCGCCCCTTCATAGGTAAATCTGCTTGCATACAGTGCTATACGTATAAATACCGATTTTACAAGACACTGGCATCCCAGCGGGTTTTTGGTCACGAGTCTCGGTCCCTAAACCCTCAAACCCTAACCCCCGATCGATGCAGACTCGGAAGCCCAAGTGGAGGTCCGCTTCGATGTTGAAGAACGGAGCACGCCAGCGGAGGCCAGGCAGAACCAAGATGCACAGTTGGCCCTTATGCGTTAGGAAGGATAGCGACATGTGAGTGAGTGGTATCCGAGGCTGCTGGTTACAACCACGTTGCAGATGACTTCTAAGCGTCATAGCACATTACATGTAGATAGAATGATGGCCTTACATGAACTGGATACGATGACACAGTGTCTGTGTCATGTCTCGACAACTCCAAGTATCCCAGGTGTCTGTGTGTCTATGTGTGTATATATATATATGTATGTATATGTATATGTACACACACATATATATATATAGATATGTATACATATATATATANNGAAACGAAAGGCTCTCTGGGGGAGAGCTTCCGTGATATTTATTTATATATATATATATGTATGCTCACGCCCCCCCCCCCATGATCCACCCGAACCTGCTTTTTGTAAGCAGTGGATCATGGGAGGTGGGCAGCCTCGGATGCGAAAACATCGGCAGGCTCGAATTCCCCAAAAGTCCCACTATCTGAGCAACAAGAAGCCAGGCACTCCCCATAGATGCCAGGAGTTTAGGAATTTTCGGGAAATTCGATCCCTGCTGATGTTTTCGCATTTCAGGCTTCAGGAACTTTGGGGAAATTCGAGCCTGGCAGCACTTTAGCAAGCTCGGATGCGAAAACATCGACAGGGATCGAAATTCCCCAAAATTCCTGAAGCTTGAGTGACATGAACAAGATGGGTACATTGAATTCGAGAAAGACTGTATAGCCTCAGTTCTTGGAGCTGCCGAGTCGTCCCGCCAGACAGTGCGGGGCATGTCGCAACATAGCCGGCCGGCTCGTGTTCAGATTTCAGATTGGCTCCGAGGACATTGCATGTAGAGATGATCACCTGGAAAGCAACCCTGTAGGGGTTAGGGCCGATGAGGTGAAGTTGCCTTTGTTTCATGGAACATCGGTGGCAAGACGGTCGAAACGGCGGTCGCAGCCATAAAGTATAGCACTGTTGAGAGTGGGAGCCGGGCAATTTTGCCTTCCAAGAACTTCCCAGAGCAGCAGCAGGGTGGCATACTACGAAGCATGATGGCAAGACGCTCGTCCAGTATAGGGAAGAAGACCAATGGAGAGGGA
Organism: Symbiodinium necroappetens; assembly: GCA_905231915.1. Taxonomy (NCBI): domain Eukaryota; class Dinophyceae; order Suessiales; family Symbiodiniaceae; genus Symbiodinium; species Symbiodinium necroappetens. The sequence continues at coordinate 10,573 of CAJNJA010024319.1, read as the reverse complement.
ATGGAATCATGTTCTCGCCGACAGAGTACATCTGCCTTCGTAGAAAGGCGCCGCCTCCGCCAAGTGAGCACAGGCGCACAACTGTGGGTTTGCTCTGCCAGAATGAGCATTGGAGTGTCGGATGCCCGAACAGCGGAAGAGGCACATGATGTGCTGTCGCTGCGGCCACCAACCACACTGCCGAGCGTGCTCCTGGCCGACTTCAATACCCAGCTCAGATGGACCCGAGCAGCTGGAGCGAGAGGCCAGATCATGCCTACGTCAGGAAGAGCAGACTACCTCCTGTCTGAGCTTAAACAAAGAAGGTACCAGCTCCACTCGCCAGACGACAAACAGTGGGACACCCCTACAAGCCGTCCGGGCGCAGAGGGGTGACAGGAAGGCAGATCGATGGGGTTGCCACCTGTGGAACGAGAAGAGCAGTGGTCCTCATTGCCGAGGAGTCGTACAAGCAGATTGGTGGAGACCATGACAGGTTGCATGTGACGCTTGCTCTAGGCCCCCGGCAGCCAGGGCCGTGATGGGTGAGATCCCCACCCAGGACTGCCTAAACCAGACCAAAATGCAGCAACTGGCCGAGGCCTTTACCCAACCACGCAAAGGGCTTAGGTATCGTGACCCTGCCTACGTGAAGGCAGCCTTAGGGCTAAGCAAACTGGATCGGAGCAAGTGTGGAGGAAGCCCAGCAGGCCCGCAGGAGAGCCCGAGATGAGTGGATGTACAGCGAGCCAGCCAGGGGAGCTGGAAGGACATGAAGGATCTGAGGGACACAACACGGGCAGAGTGGGCCGTCCACCTTACAGAGGAGGCCTATGCCCAAAAGAAGGACCCTCTCAGACAACGGATCATTTTGCACAGCTCTTCAAGGCAGCGGCCGAAGATTGTGTCACGGTGCAGTGGGAACATGAAGCCAGCAATGGAGTCCCTTTCCAGGTTGAGGAGCTGCGAGAGGTAGTGAGCAAGGGTAGAAATGGAAGAGCGGTGGGACTAGACCTCACATCCTATGAGCTGGTCAAGGAGCTGTGCAAAAATGCCACCTCAGAACAATCCCTCCTAGCAGGGATGGAGTCGATTCGAATAGGGGCACCGATACCGGAGGAGTGGCTGACCAAAAAGAGTAAGCCCGAGTCCCCGTCGGATCTCCGCCCGATCAGCTTGAGCTCGGCTGTTAGCAAGGTCTATGGCGGCATACTATTGAATCGAACGAGGCGGGCACTCCAGCCTCGAGGCCCTGAGCAGTGCGCCTTGGGGGGAAGGCAGACCTCCGACTATCTTTTTGCAGTGATGAGAACCTTCTTCTTAGAGACCGAGTGGCGCTTCGGCCTGAGCTGGCTGAAACTCGATATCAATTAAAGCCTACCATTCCACCACAGATGGAGAGTCCTTGAGCATTTGAGAGACAACCTTCCCCCGAGCATGTGGAGAGAGTTCGAGGCATGGAGGCAGCTCTTGGACCCAGGCAAAGCTCAAGTCAGGACGCCATGGGGGCCTGCCTATATCAGCCAAACCAGAGGAATCAGACAAGGCTCAGTAGAGAGCCCCTTTATCTTCGCAGTGGCGATGGAATGTGCCCTACACCGCGCTCAAAGTAAGGAGGAGTGGCTACAGACACTGAAAGGTGCCCCCGACATGGCCCTCTCCTCGCTGTTGTACATGGACGACAGCATCTTGTGGGACACATGTAGAGAATCCCTTCAAAAGAAGTGTGCCATTCTTAGCAGGGAGCTGCAGACGTGGGGGCTGGCTGTCAACCCGAAGAAGACAGTCTTCTATAGCTCGCCATACGCCACTAGCCTGCCACAGATTAGTTTAGACGGTCTGTGTGTGCAATCGTCGGAGTCCCTGGAAGTGATGGGTGTCAAACTCGTGGTGCCCTTCAAGCCTGCAATGCAGCGGTGATGGACACCGGCATGGCAAAAGCACGCAAGAAGCACTTCGCCAGCCGCGATGTCCTTGAGTGCCGTGGGCCTATCAAGAAAAGACTCCAGGTGTTCAGAGCTGCGGTTGGGGGTGCTGCCCTGTGGTATGCGTCAGCGGCGCCTCCCAGTTACCAGGCCATGGGTGCCTTGAGTGGCGCGCAGCGCGCATGACAGGGCGCAAACGAAAGTCGGAGGAGAGCTGGCTTGACTTCAGGATGAGAAGCCTCCGAACGGCCCGTCAAATCCTGTATAATGCAGGAATGGAAAGATGGAGCACAACGTGGCTCCGCAGGCACTGGCAGTACCGAGGACATGTAATGCGAGCCGCGGCTAGGGACCAGCCTGATGGACAGCTACCGCACGTTGCCATGGTGGCGAAGGCAACAGGCACAGCGAGATGGAGCAAGACACCCAGCGTCCTTTTTTCCCCGCCTCTCCAACGAAGAAGTGCGGCTCAACAGAGCTGCGGGGGTGGCGGAATGGCGCACACTGGCGGCTGACCCGGTGGAGTGGAAGAAGAAGGAGGACACGTGGGTCCAACAAAACGACGTTGCGTGGTGCACTGGGCGACAACTCACTCTGGCTGGGTGAACAGGCTCGAGGCAGCCTGAGGCAGTGTAGGGGTTCGGGGATTTGTCAACCTGTGATTGTTGCCATGGCTGAACCCCCCCCTCTCACCTGTCATGGCCCCCCGCTTTTGCCTTCCGTACCTCGCGGTGTTGCCCCGCCCCTCCCCAGAGACCTTTGAACAACCCTTTACCAGACAACCGCATGCAGCTACTCACTTTGCGCTCGGACAGTGCCACTACATGCCACATGAACGTTGAGAGTCGGCCACCGACAATGATCCGTGGCGCCGCAATTCCGTGTCTTGTCCTTGACGCAGCCCTTTTGGTTTGGTTTTTTCGCTTTTAGCCTCTAGGACGGCCAGCTGAGTGGAGCTCAGTGTAAGCCCCGCGAAATTCGCGCCCCTGTGGGCATGGCAGGTGATGATCGTGCTGCCCGTGATGGCCAGCACTGTGACCCAACCGGGAGGGCGCACCAGCAGCTGGGCACACGTGATCAGGGAAATGATGCAGAGCAACCAGCGCCAGATCGGCGAGAGCCCGAGGCCCAGACAAGATTCTCCCACGGCACATCAAGCACCAAGTGGGCCGGAACGCACTACTTGATCGAGGGCACGATCAGTGACGATCAGGCCCTACCAAACCGAGATCGGCGACTGCTCGAGTCCCAGGCCTTCCCGGATTACATGATCCAGCCGGAACACAACCCGCTGCTACCTGATGAAGCAGCAGAAGGCCCGGGAGTGCACAGATTACCCTACGGAGCAGAGGAAGCAGCCGACGATCGAAGCACCCAAGATCAAGGACACGATCAGGCCCTACCAGGACGTGATCGGCGACTGCTCGAGGCCCAGGCCCTACACGATCCAGCCAGAGCACAACTCGCTGATACCTGATGAAGCAGCAGAAGGCCCGGGAGTGCAAAGAGTACCCTACGGAGCAGGGGAAGCAGCCGATGGCCGAAGCACCCAAGATCGAGGACATGATCAGGCCCTATTGAGCGTGATCGGCGACTGCTCGAGGCCCAGGCCCTCCCCGATTACACGATCCAGCCAGAGCACAACTCGCTGATACCTGACGAAGCAGCAGAAGGCCCGGGAGTACACAGAGTACCCTACAGAGCAGAGGAAGCAGCCAACGACCTAAACAGCCAAGATCGAGGACACGATCAGGCCCTACCAGAACGTGATCGGCGACTGCTCGAGGCCCAGGCTACACGATCCAGCCACAGCACAACTCGATGAAACCTGATGAAGCAGCAGGCCCGGGAGTGCACAGGGTAGCCTACGGAGCAGAAGAAGCAGCCGACGACCTAAGCAGCCTCCAGCAGCTCGGCTTCATTGTTTTCACGGCTGGGGCCATGTGGGGCCAGGGCTTTGATAGACCCTGGCCGGGGCAGAACCTCCTCGAAGAGGGCTTTGAGATGCAGAGGGGCCGTTGCTGACAAGATCGAGGCCCTGATTCGGGCCAGGGCAGATGAGCGATACGCCGCAGAGGTGGCCAATTGGGTCGATGGAATGAGGAGGCGGTGGGATGAGGAGAACGCAGCCCACCTTCCAACCAGATGGGGCCGTATGCCCCGTTGCATGTCGCAACTGGGCGCTGGAACGGTACTTCCAGGAATTCACTGGCCAGCAGTGCAGACGGAGACAGGATGAGAGACATGGCCGAACAGGAAGAAGTGGAGGCAGTTCGCCTCTCCACAACCAGGACACCACAGAGAGACCCAGCCCGAAGCCCTCGCCCTATTGACCGCCACCTTTTGAACCGGCGTGCCCGAGAAGGAGAGCCAGAGGAGACATCGCTCTTAGTCAAGAAGTTCCTGCTGAAAAAGAAAGATTCGAAGAGCCTGCGGCGGCTAGTGGATAACCCGGCAGCTTGGAGGCCGGGACCAGGAGTAACGGTCACTTCGTCCAAAAGGACATTGACTCCGCGGCCAGGCACCAGAGCCCGAGAATGCACAGATGGAAGCGACCGCACATGGTCGCGGGCTACAAGACCGGCATCTGCCCCGTGGGTCGCGGCCCCTGGCCACGGCAGAGACGAGCACAGGTCAGTGACCCGACAGGAGGGAGGTGCCTCCAGCAGCGATTGTCCAGACCCTGCAAGAGCTGCCGCCGAGACCGAGCCACATGAAAAGCTTGATGAGCTGGGTGCATCGTTCCTGTGCAGAACTATGCTAGGCTTGGACACCGACTCAGACTACGAAGATGAAGAGCCATCGCAGATGCCAGGCTTTGTCAACGAGCCAGCATATAGCACGGTCTACGAGACGCTTATGGACAAGACGCCGGAGGAGTATGCCACGATGGTCGCTGCCTTGCCAAACTTTGTGGAGCTCCTGCACAACGACCTCCAGGCCATCGCAGCTAGAGTCGGGCATGAGCGAGGGCTAGAAGATACCTCTGGAGTAGCCGAAGGCGGAGGAGGCGATACAGGTGGCCAGAACGAAATGAGGCTGGCACCAGTGCAGGGCCCGCCCGCCCCCCGGAGTCAGATGACCTGGGACCAGAGGCTGAGGACACAGAGGTGGTGGAAGTGGAGGTTGAAACAGATGCAGAGCAATCCCTCTTGGTACAAGTTGAAGCAAAGCTTGCGGGGAAGAACAAGGCTGAGAAGGTACAGCGCAACTCAGCCCACGAGGACATCCTGAAATTGAGAGACTGGCTAGAAGATAGATGGGCGGCTGGAGACCAGGTCGCTGACATGGTGGATGTGGCTCGCAGCCACCTATGGTCCTCCCTCCGCGGCCCACATGATCGAGTCCGGGGCCAAGAATGGGTCCAGCTGGTCCTCCAGCACTCCAGGTGATCCCGTATGAGCCCAGCAAGCCCAACCAGCCGACAAGTTGGTCGGCACTTCCCCCGTGCCAACAAGAGTGGGCCAGACAGATTGCGCGGAAGATCGTTGAACAACTTCAGTGGGAGCAGGATGAAGAAAGGGCGAGCCTCATGCAGCGTACCCTCACAGGCCTGTTGCCAAACCTGCACGTCCCAGTGGCAGCGACAATCAACTCGGAGCTTGGACAGATGGCGGAGCAGCAGGCCCACGCCGCAGCCAGCGAGCTCCTCCGCAGACTACACAGGGATCCGGAGGCGATGCCAGAGTTGGAACAAATTCAAGCAGCCTGAGTGGCTCATTCCTCAGTCAACAGAGCCCTGCCCAGTGAGCCGTTCTGCAAGGACCAGGCGAATGAATGGGTGGCCAAGTGGACTCAAAAACTGGTCTTGAGACGCGAAGTGGGGCGGCCTCGTTCCACGAACCACCCCCGGCACAACTCAGCAGCGAGGACGGGATGGACCAGGCCTACGAAGAGCGGGCTCGAGAAGAAGACCGGCAACAACGGGAGGATGAGGAACTCTACGAATGGCACACACAACAGGCAGCGCGAGAAGCGCAGCTTGATGACAGGGCGGCTGTCCTGGCCCACATGGGGTGGAACATCAAGACGACAAAACGGTGGCAACTGGTGGTAGAGGTCCAGGCAGGGCAAGAACAACACCAGATGACGGTGCCCCTGGCTGAAAATGAAGCGGTGCGAACGCAGCTGACCACCCGATTGAACACCGAGACTGAATACAGCTTCCAAGGGCGACCACAGGAGCCAGAACTTGCCCGGAAGAGGATTGCTGAAGCCACGGAGGCGCACGTCATTGAAGAAAGGCTGCGAGGAGAGAAAGGCTCAAAGAGAAGGACCCTGAACACCAACGACGCCGACATCCGCCCCTACTACCAAATGTGGGAACGAGGCGAGGCGCAGTGGCCACAGCTACTGGTTGGCGAAGAAGTGGCGAAGTTCATCCAAGTTGCAGCCGAGATCGACCCCCGAGAAGTAGAGTCCCAAGTGGTCCCCGCTACGCAAGTGTATGAGAGCCAGATTCAGACGTCTGCAGGGAGTGTTCACCCAGATGAAGCGGACACCGTGCCAATGGCCCCCGCAGACCTGTCGAATGCCAGCACAGTCCTCGTGGAGCGACCCAGTCCGGAGCCCTCTGCGGAGAAGTGAGTGTGAATGCTCGAGTTGTTCCCGCTGTGCTGCATCGCGTATATTTGGTTGTTTGCGGACTTTGTGTCGTGCTGGATTGCAAGGCAGCATGATGGCCCAACTTGACTTGTAGAGAGAGGCTGAAAGAAGTGATGTTGAAAGTATAGGCAATCTGCAAGTGTTGCCAGCCGACACTGTGAGGCCTACTGTACCTCGGGGCATGTTATCATGTTATCATGATGGTGTACGTGGCTTTGCAATGGGGTCCCTTCGGTCTTTTGTGGCAGTGGCCCCAGCAGTGTGAGAGGCTCCTTCGTGAACGTCCCCAGTAACATGCCCAGATGGTTTTTTGGGGGTACAAGTGAGAAGGGGTGGTTGTTATCGTCGTTGCTTTCCTTTATAGCTGCATGTCGCGGAGCTTGTACAGGTGAAGTCGAGCCATGTCGCTTGTGTGCCAGAGGGGTTGTGGTCATGCTAGGCTACCGTAGTGTTCATTGTGATATTGGCACACAAGGACCAAACCACTTGGGCAGGTCAGGGTAGTGACGCCGCTCAACCGATTCGCAGTCATTGCTCCAGCGTGAGGTCAGGGTCTTTAAGTTTAAGCCAGCTTTGAGCCTTTTGGTGAGTACCTGTGGCTTCGACTGCGGTTGTTTGGCAGATGGGAGCCATCTGAGTGTGATTGCTGGGTAAACCTGAGTGTGATTGCTGGGTATGGGGTTGATTCCTTAGGTGCAGTTGCTCCGTCATCAAGCCTCAGCCAGATTGGCCTTTCTCGGCTGACGAAGAAGGGGCGATAAACAAAAAAAAGAAATGCGAAAACATCGACAGGGATCGAATTTTCCCCCAAATCCCAAAATTGGAGCAACAATAGCGCACTCCCCATAGATGCCAGGAGTTTTGGAATTTTGGGGGAAATTCGATTCCTGCCGATGTTTTAGGTGACGTACGGGGCCGTGCGTTCGGAGACATTTTCTTGTCAATGCAAGACGTCCGAGTGGCCAAAAGTCGAGCGAAACGCGCGTTTTGTATGGGTCATGCACGTTTGCAGGTCCCGAAAACACTAGAAGCTCACGCAAACTTTCGTGAAAATGCATTTTTTACGAAGCGTTTTGTCGAATTTTGGGTGTTTTTTATGGTCGGTTGGTCTTGAAAATTCAATTGTTCAAGATCTTTTTTGCTTGAAAATCGTGCTCTCGCCACAGCGCGGCTGTGTTTTGCACTGTAAGCATTTTGCGTTTCGGGAGGCTTTTTTTCCGGAGAGTGCTTTTGGCAAGGGATAGCTTGAAAAAGAACAGCTGCAAAATCGTGCTCTGGCCACAGCAGGGGGGCGTTTCACACCTTTCTGGGGGGCCAGAGTCATGTTGCAGGTTTGCATTGCTGAGGGCCCGGTAGCGTTGTACTCAAGGCAAGGCCTTGAAGCTTCTAGGAAGATCCGTCGTACGATTATGACACGCGAAAAGCTGGTGACTGCCTTCAGGCCTCAAAATAGGATTAGTATTGAGTGACTGTGAGAGTACAGTTCTAGTACTCTTCGGGAAAAGCCCGTAGCCGCAGGAGCCCGCTTGTCTGCCGCAGGATCAGCAGCTCAAATAAAGTCAGCGGCAGCCAGCCGGACATCCCCGCAATCTAGGCTTGGGTCAGCAAGTCTGCGTAAAGCGGGCGTCATTAGCCCCCCGCCCCCCCACCCCCCCCCCCTCCGCCCCGCCCACCCCGGTCTGAAATGTGCTTAAACACAAGGCCGCGTACGGGCGCCGTCTCCTTGTTTTTCGATGACTACAGTCAAAACGGCAGAGTGTCTGACCCAGCTGCTGCGCAGGAGGATTTGGTATCTTCCCTAGCCTCGGCACGGTTTATATTTCAAGCATGCTTCTCCACGAGGACAGAAACCCAGAGACAGTGGTTCAAGACGAAATTTGACCATGCTATGGCACTTGTGTGAAACCATCGGTGCTGAGCCTCTGGATCCATGGTCTGTTTGACCAACTGGGTTGGTTTCAGGCTTTGCTGTTTGGATGATGAAAGGGCTGGCAGGCAGCACTTCCCGATCTTTGCATAATCTTTGGGAAGATATGTTCAACGCAGGCGCGCTGACTTGATCTATTCGAGATGAAGAGGAAGGCAGGGTGCCAGCAGATTGGGAGGATGTTCAAACTAACGCCTTTGCAATCATGGCCAGATATCACAGAACGATGCAATCGGAGCAGCATCATGGACTGGCCAAGACAGTCTTGAAAGACTTCAACACAATGCATGAGTGGCTGTCCGAGTTCCTGTCAGTCGGCCTCGAGTTCTATGTCATTACGGACTACATGAGTCGATATGATACTGCGAATAGGCACATCTGGGCAAGCGAGTTCCATTGAAGGACAGTGTGAATATCAAAAGCATCTGGAACTTGATTGAGGCGGCTGCAAAAAGTGGACCTCTTTGCCACAAGCCCTGATAGTCAAGAATCACGACGAACGTAGCGATATGGGTAAAACACAATCAATAGTCATAATCTGTGGTGTTTGACATGAAATGATGCTGCCCACGGGATTGGGGACATCAGTCCGGTCACCACTGTTTGGGTGTCCACTGGCTTGGGGGGAACTTCGCCAATGATGCTGCCCACTGAAGTCATCCCAGATGTTAGGCAAGTCAAAGAGAGAGTCATGTCGTGGATTGCCTGGAGTGGCGAGCTGGTATGCTTCGGATTCAAACCGAAGCAAACTGGTTCGCTACTCCGGGGAATCAAAGACATTGGCGACATTATCAAACACGTAGGGCAAGTCACAGAGAGAGTCATGTCGTGGATTGCCCGAAGTGGCGAGCAGGTATGCTTCGGATTCAATCCGAAGCAAACTAGTTCGCTACTCGGGGAGTCAAAGATGCCCTCAAAGACGTCCTCCAAAAACACCGACTAATTATTGGACAGCATCCGGGGACATGTCAGGATTGCATTGCCTGGAGTGGTGAGCTGGTATTCTTATTCGGAAACATGAATCTATGTTTGACTTGTCAGGCGTGCCTGAGTCCTGCTGTTACGAGTGGCAGCTTCGAACCAATCGATTGTACCAAGAGGGAGCTATCACAGCTATGGAGCACTGTCGACAAATCAACTTCACCGCCGATAGGTCTACTCACAGCACCAATGATTGTCTTGTGACTGTGGCTTGGGCGAGTGAGATTTCTGCCGGAGTGTTTGCACGCATGCAAGTGATGAAGACAGGACCCGTTTCTCCGCAAGACCTGTCTGACGACGACAACCTGCTTCTTCAGATATCAAAAACAGAAAACTGGAAAGGGTTGCTGCATTCAGACAGCCTCCAGCGATCAGCCACCAAATCTCGATCTTGGGCAGAGGCCTGTGAAAGCAGAGTGGCTGAACAAGACGACAATGACATTCGCCACTGTCGTGAGTGAGTCGTGAGTGGCTGGAGCAAAATCCTGATCTCGCTGAGGCAGAGTGCCACAAGTCGAAGGCAGGGTGCCAAACTTTCCGCATGCGTCATTTCTCAGAACAAAGTCTGAAGATGGAGAGATCACAAATG
>CAJNJA010024308.1:0-32950 GCA_905231915.1 Symbiodinium necroappetens | reverse complement strand
TACTTACGTACGTACGTACATACATATAAAAATACGAATGTACATCGACAGATGCATGCACGGCATGGATGCATGCATACATACATACATGCACTCGAACAGACAGATGTGTTTACACACTTAGCACATGTGTAAATGTTATACATGTGTGCATACACTGTACGCACGCATACTGTAGATGTACCAATGTTCGAAACAAAACCAACACAGGTCTTGTTTACAAAATCACAAATGCTGATTCGCGATGGGAGGTGCAGCGCCCTTGGCGCCCGCCAGGCGAGGCAGCCTCTTCAGTCCAAACCTCAGAGATCGAGGGATCCACCTCGACACGGCAAGGCTATGACATGTGCAAATGCTCTTAGACGGCTGACAAAAGTGCCGATGTATTTTGGGTGCACATCTAAACCCTGGACATGGACTGATAAAGGTAGGTCAGGTAGGTGGCATGGAGGCTTACATGCCCGAAGTCACAGAACTTGGTTGTCGCTGCATCCTTCAGGCACAATTTTTGTCGGAGAGATGATCAGTTTAGTTCCAAGGCGACCCAAGTCAAGCTCAAACTCCAGGCGCGATGGGTTGTCGCTGGGATCGACGCTTTGGATGGAGAATGGATTCAAAGCATGTTCTGTGTGTGCGAATGGCCAGGCGGCGCAATCAGACAAGTATCTATCTTTCGCTTTAAATGCAAGCCTTCAGGACGTACTCTAATCAGACACATGTAAGAGGCTTGCCACGCTAGGGAGCTCCGAACTCAAATGCCTGAAAGGTTGCGCAGTCAGGTCGGTGAGGGTCAGTCAGACTCGTTTCTTTTTGCCAGGGTTCCACAGGATTACAGGTAAATTCACACGACCTCCAATGGAGGATGCCACAGGAATTGCGGGGCTTAAACGGCTTAGATGAGCTTAGTAGACATGCAGTTGGGATTCTTGCAGCTGTTGGGTACAGACTATCTCTAGGATGCTTTCAAAAACACACCACGCCAGTAGCCTGCATAATCTCATCAAGTTCCATGTCCAGCCAGAAGCCACAATGAAGGGCCTCTCTACAACTCAGGCATGTATGCACGGATTTAACGCAAGAGGCTACAGTATGATTTATGATTCTTTATGATATAAGAACATATCATAATGAGAAAGCACGTCATAACACCAAGCACAAGATAGCATAGATTTCTATATAACCGAATCCAGTAGGGAGCTCAGCCGCCAAAGTCCAAGTGGAGGAAGCCCTTGGCTGTCACCGAAGCGGGCCGGCCGTAGGTCCAGCTGGGAACTCGGCCTTTTTTTTCTGGACTTTCGGAGCGGCAGCCTTATGGTAGTATAATGATTTTATTATACTAGAAGTTTGTCATACTACGATACTATTATAGGGTTATGGATAGGGAGCATTTCGCCTAAGAGCAGGCCAGAGTTGTAGTCGCAGAAGCTGCAGTACCGGTAGACAGCAGCAGGAGCACTGCAATCACCTCAAGCTGCAGCGATCCAGATGATCCTAGCAAACCGTGGTATGGGCGCATGATTCGTGGGCTTAGGCCCAGGCTTCTGACGACGTGGTTCAAGGTTTCTGGGTAATATCGGACGACAAGAAAACGGATCCGTGGAGGCGCTACGGGAACTAGTCTGCCAATCCTGATCTACTGGCAAGACTGGATTAGATAGCCGTAGTTCTGTGGAGACAAGTAGTCAGGCGTGAAGCAGAGCTTCCGACAGGAGACCATCAGTCGCTAGCTATTACCCTGAAGGGCGGAATCCCACAGATGACCACTGGATAATGAACGTGCCTGAGGAAGTACCAATACTACTCTGTATGGGGCTCTGTATGATGTCTTGACAAAATTTCCCCAAACCCTGCTCTAATTATAATGTCAAGCCCGAAACTTGCTAAGATCACTGCACACCAAGGTGACTCGAGCGTGGCCAGGCGCAGAGGTAGAGGCATCATAGCAGCAGGGTGGGGCTTGGAGGGAATGCTGAGGGACTTCAAGGCCTCATCAGAGTGGGTAGGACCGGGTAGGATTCACCATGTGCTATGATGGTCATCTCTTAAGTTTTCCAGGAGCGCGCTCTACCTCACAGCGGCGAGGTAGCTTGTTCGGTGAAGAGCTCGGTGACTTTGCATTCCTGAAGGAACCACCATGGCAGCAAAGGCTTCGGCGTTAGGATCCATGTCGCATGCGTGTTCTTGTTTCCGTTGGTGGGGCTACTCCTGCCTTGGCCGAGGTGACGGTGACAGTGTCCAGCCCGGAGGCCGCATTGAAAAGTGCAGTAACCCCACATCTGCCGGCAAAGCTTTGGCAGATTAGACGTGAAGAGGCGAAAGTTGGATTCGAAGCCCCTTGACTCAGCAAACCCCCTAGAACTTGAGTTTCAACGGGAGAGTAAAGCTTACCATAGCCTCGAAACCACGCTGGAGGCCCAACACGAAGCTTTTTTGCAAAGAGTCTTCTCAATTATGCCTCTCCTTCCGCAGATCGCTTGCACGTCTGCCTTCGTCCGACTCAACCCTGAAAATGAATAGCTTTTCTTGTGACCCTTATTATATCCTCCTAGTAACTGGGACTCTAAACTGTACTGTAACTGGCCCGAAGCACTGAAAATCCTACACCCCGCCTGGAACTGGTGTCGGGCGTTTTCTCCTTTGGGACGCCGGACTGGTTTTACTTGTAGGACTGGCACTCAGGCAGCATAGCCTAGTGTTTTCGGTGCAGAGCGACTCGGTCAAAAAATCAGACCCGAAATCCTGGAAGTCTGCGTCGCCTTGGGCTCCCCGACAGCAGCTGCAGTCGGAAAAGGCATTTCTTTAAACAAACGACCTACACTCGAAGCTGAGCCAATCTTAGCCACAGGTGGGCAGCCGACAGCCGCTCGAGGATCGCTGTTCAGTGGGGCGCTTGTAGGGTCCCTCGTAGGGGTTAGGGTTTGGGGCTGGGCTTCGTCGTGGTCCTACAAACCCTCTTCCTCAGAGCTTCAGGGCCCAACCAATACCATTATTGATATAACCGTTGCGAAAATACTGTTCATTCCAGATGCTAGCATCATCTTCACAAGTCCTAGGCCCAGGCTGACATTTGCCTGCGGTAGTAGTCGTCTCGCCCACAGATTAACTGCAAAACCTCGGAAGCTCACACACGGCGCGACGCTTTCGGCTGAGGTGACGACTCCGGATGATGAGAACCTACCTTGGAAGCTCTGGCTGGCTGACACGCATCACATTTGTGCAATTCATGGTGTCCCCCGGTGCCACAAATCAGCCGAAGGCTTTTTGCTGCACCTGGGGCTTGCATCATGAGCCGCGGCCTTCTTTGCTCCATTCAGGTGATCACTGTGTACCCTTTGCTGCCACCCGAAACAGAGAGTGTTGTTGTGTAGCCAGTGTAGCCCAGGTGGTAGCAAACGAAGGCTCTGTAAATGGACACAGGCGGCATGTCTTCCCGCTGCAACGGCAAACCGGGCTCTTCGCTCTCATGGGCCGTACATGGATATCCCGGATATATACCCCCAATGCGAGCTTCTCGATACCTAAGAATGTAAGTGCCTGCTCTCCAGAAGACCGGCCGCCAGCCACAAGCTGCGTTTGACGATGCAGCAAGAGAGCCGCCTTATGGCCTTATGGCGACTAGCTCCTGCCTTCGATCCAAAGCCTGAACTCTCAGAACTTCCGTCCAACACAGAGGCAGGGTTGCTGGTGTTTGTCATTCCAAGAGGCAACTGGCCAAGCCAATTGGGACGTCAACAGACGGCGCGGTGAAAATGAAAACCTCGCTGTGTCCGCTACCGGCCTGATCAGAAGGGTCGGGCCACTCGTTTCCATCATCGCAGGCAAAGCAAGGTGCAATCTGAATCCCGGAAGGCCCGAAGTCAGAGGAAGTAGGCCAAAAAGTCATCTTAGCTCAAGATCAAGGAATCATGCCGTCTCCCTAGCCCACAACATGAAACCAATCTTTAAGGAGCTACATGATCCCCTCCGATATCGAGGAAGCTGCCGGCCTTCCTGGTTTAGGTGCAGGGTATGTTTGCATGAAGGATAGCCTTGGAGTGGTATCTCAGGCAAGATCGAGTCGCCAGTTACGCCCTCTTGGCAAGTCATGAGACGGGCATCCAAAGGCCATGGCCCACCACCTGTCCAGCAAAGAAGGCTTGTCAGTACAAAACGTGTCCATGGGCAAGTACTGGATTGGCATGGCAGCTTTGGTTGGATTCAGGCCCTGCAGCCCGTGGAGCATCCTGAAGCTCACAGGAATCAAGGCCGCATCTACATGGCCGGCGGGGACGTACAGGAAGAGCTTTCCGGCATCGGTGCAGATGTCACTTTCTTCCTGTACCAAGATGCTAATGGTCTGGGCGCTATGAATGTGCGAGCAGCGAAGCCTGATGCCGCCAGCCGGCTAACTGCGCCTGTTCAGCACAAGGGCGGATATGGACACGCGACTGGTGCAGCAGGCCGACTCCAGTGGAATGCCTCGTCAAACCAACCAACGGCTAAAACCCCGCGGTTAACTCCGAAAGGTTATGGTGGTGGCTATGCGCCGGTCACCCGTGGATCGGTAGAGCCTCATGACAGAGTGTTGGAGCGTGTCCACACTGCTTTACACAAATCAGTCAACAAGGCGACCAAGAAGATCGCTGACCAAGAAAAGGACTGGGATCAAGCCGAGCTCTGCAAGCGCATTGTCCGGTACTTGTATAAAGGAGCTCAAGCCCCCGAGCTGCTGACACTCCATTGGCATCAGGCGGCCGAGCAATTCGTGGACACGGCCATGCAAGGCTTCACTGCCTCCTGTGGAGACAAGCCTTGGTTCTTTGAGATGGATCTGACCTCGGCTTTCGGTATGGCTTTCTGGGAGATCCTTTCGGGGAGCGGGCAGCGTGCGCAGTGGTCAGAGGTGGAGGCGGTCCTCAACAGCAAGTACGAGCAGTTGATGGATCTAAGTCTGCTTGAAAAGGCCATGTGGGACTCCGCAGGTGCTTTGATTCCAGACCAGGAGCCGCTTCGGAATAAGTTGTACAAGGCACTGAAGGCTGGCCATGGGATTGCCCTCAAGGAAGCAACGGAAGCTCCAAGGATGGGAGACCTGCAGCGTGTCGAGCTCTTCACCAAGGCTTGGGTAGACAGCGCCATCAACAAGTCCTACTCTGTGCTGGAGCAGGCGGAGGGCAACCTGATGAATGAGGACAGCGTTGTCCAGCTCTTCCAAGAGCTGGTGGCACCTTTTGGAGAGGAGCACCCGTTTTCCTGTATTCCTGCCGTGCTCACGCAAAGCATTGGTCGTCCACCAAAAGACTGGGACTTTCTGCAGGAGGTTGTCAGGCAATTTTTCCTGCTCTGGAACCACCCTCAAAAAAACGGTGCTGATGCGGGCTACGGGCCGCGTCGCTCCTTCAAAAGACCGTACGAGGCCTTGTCGGCCCCTGGGAGACCAACGAAGGGCAAAGGCCGGGGTTCGCAGGCAGCCTCAAGGCAACCGTTGCGGGCGCAGCCTACTGGAAATCAGGTGGCCGCCAACCTTGCAGACAGCAGCGAACAGGTCATCAACGAAGAGGCGAAAGGCATCGACAGCACGATGGACGATCCTGTTGCCAAGGCACTGATGGAGCAGGTGGCTGCAGCAGAGGCTGCAGCTGCAGGCTGATGCGCAAGGAAAGAAGAAAGTTAAAACGGCAGTCTGTTGATTGGTGCGTTTTGACGCCAGGTGAACCTACCTGTGTCTTTATGAGAGTTGTAGTCCTTCCCCCGAAACCTCGCCTGACCAAAAAGTTAAAGTCAGAATAAGCGCAGGTTGACCCCTACATCATCCCGGTACCGGCCCTCGCCCTCGGACTCAAGCCCAACACCAAAGCGGCCTTGCCACTATCGCTTGCAGTTGACTGGCTAAGGGCTGCGGTTTGGCTGAGGATCAGGGTTCGGGGAGCTGGATGTTCAGGAAGTCTAGTTCGCGAATGTCGGTCTTGAGAGAGTTTGCTCATGCTCTGCGATGTTTCGGCTCCGATTCCGTGCGCCATTCCGAGCCTCAAGTCTCAAACCTACCCCAGGCAGAGCAGAAACCCTAAGCCCGAATCAGCTGGGACGCTTTGCCTAAGTCCGTGCCTGCTTCGAGCGAGCGCGCGAGTGAATATCCGAATTGGGCCATCCTTGCTCAGACTCGCCCGGACTAAAAGGCACGGCCCGAAAGCCTAAAGCTCTGAGCTGCCGAGCCATACTTTCTACCAGTAGCAGAAGATGGTTGGCCTATTGTTCTGTTAAAGCCTCTAGCAGTCCGGGAAGCATAAGATTTATGAGTTTATGGTGCTTTACGGATACGCCGAAAACACTGCTGGCGGGGGTGTAGTGTAATCATAGTGTACTGTACCTCCCCAATCCTCATTTTTCTGTGCTGATGATAGAGTCTACAGACGCATCCAAAAATCCCCAAGAACTATTCTCAGGTATAGTATAGAACACACAGTGATCTCTCCTGGATCCTTCTTGATAGAGCCTTCATGGGACCCTACTCTGAATCCCGTATAGAACCTTATGGGCCCCTGCTGGATCGGGATGAGCCGCCATGCCCGAGCCGGCACCTCGAATCGTGCCCAACTCCGATCGAAGCGAGCAGGAGTTGGAGGCAAGCGCGCATAAAAGACTTTACGGGCCTTGATTCAGGATTGTAGGTGCCTTTGGCGGTTGAGGGTTTTAGGGTTTAGGATCAGAGTTTAGGGCCTATAGGGTTTAGTAAAGGGTATCTTCTTCAGGGCTGAATGATTACCGGAGGGTTTTGGGACATGGGCTGAGGACTCAGGGCTTTAGTTCACGACTTACGACGAAGAAGAACTTTCCAAACAAGTCTCCGGCCCCACCCTCTATCCCTATACGCTGAATCCTATATGTACCTCCAAACCGGAAACCCTAAATCATAGTGTGCGGAGTCCAAACCATGTCTACACATATTCACATGCCTCCGCAGTCTCGACTTTTGCTTGGACATTGAAATCCTAGGCCTTGGAATCGGAGGTGAAGCCGCTCGTCGGGGCCAAGGCACACATTGTTGTGGCTTCTTCGTAGTGAATTCGTGGTAGGGGTGATCTTGCATAGTCACCGTTCGAAAATGCTTGAATGGGGTTTTAAAGTTTGCCAGGTTGGGCAAGTTGCACAGTGCCGCGCATTGATTGAGATACGCCTTGCCGCTCGTTTCCGACATCTCCGTTTTTAACTTGCTTTTCTGCCAGCCGTGTGTATGTTGTGCACTCCAATTTCCGCATCAAGTAAAAAGCACCACGGCACAGTCCTGTGCGTCGCCGCCTCCCCAAGCCGTGCTGCGCAGTTTCTTTGACATTCTTGGGTGCGACTCGTATTATCATCGCTAATGGTTATTACTTCGCTAATATTGTTATTACTACTATTGATGATTTTATTATTGTTGTTCTTCTTAGTAATCTTAGTGGTCAGCATTTCCGAATCATGGCGTGCTCTCGGGAGCTTCATGGGGGTTCCTGGATGTTCCTGGCTTGATTGCGTGGGTTCTACGCTGGCCCTACTTGTTATTATATTTCCACTACATTCCCTACAGGTTACCATGCTGATAGTTGCTAGTGTGTATCCTGATCAGCAACGTCCGGTTCCGTAACAAGCCTTGCGAGGTGGAAGGTGCTGGAGGGCCGGCTCTTGCCGCTACAGATGGGGAGCGGCAACATCAGTGTTATCTTTGCAGCAAGGGACACGCAGATTTTAGATGAGCTCTGTAGGTTTCGGGGTCTAGGCTTTGGGAAAAATAAAAAGGGGGTGTGGGGTTACCGATTTAGGGCTTTGGGCTGCGGGGTTTAGCTAAAGGTACAGTGCTGGGTCAAGGCCTGGACTATTGAGGTAGTACGGGCTCTTTGCTACATAGCTTGGCATGCCCAGCTTCGAGTAGCAACTGGCTCCGGCAACTGAGGACCTCGAAGCTGTTTGCTTGTTGGAGCGATCGGACTGATTGGAGTCTTCATCGCGAATGCTGTTCTGGAAGCTCTGGAAGCACGAGGTGCAACAGCACAACCGAAAATTGGTGTGCCAAGGGTGGTTGCTTCTCCAACTTCTGAAAGGCCTGATCCTGCCGACCTTCCGCCCACGACTCCTGGAAAACTAAGCCTGTTCTCAGCAGACGATTTCAGGTATCCCTATGATCCCAGCAGCCGTGCCTTTAACGTGAAGGCCATGGCATGCCTCAGGCAAACGAATCCTGACCTCCAGCACTTGGAGTACCCTGCTGATGCCGAAGAGCACTTCGAAAAGCTGAACCAAACCATGACCAAGTTTACGACTAATGTGAAACCGCTGTGTGGCAAAATCACCGCTGGCTTTTGCGGTCCTTGGCTCGAGAACAACTGGATCTGGCAATTCAGCGATTTATGGAAGAACCGTAGGAACGGCACCCGGCTTCGAGATATTTTTGGGCCGTATATTCCGATCCTCTTTCCATTTCTGGATGTATACGTTCCACATTTCTACAGGTACCCTCCTGGACTGCTGGAAGCGTTGAACCAGACGATGCGGCCCAATGTGCTCTACATAGCCGTGTCTCAAAGTGATGACGGCATCTTCGGCCATTGGCCAGATCGGAAATTTGTCAAGTTCAGGCAGACGGACTTCCCGAACATGCTGGTACTCAGCGCTGGTGGCTATGGCCATGTCCCTCTTCCCATGTTAAAGCAGTCGGAAGATCCAGTGGAGTCGATGCCAATCTCCGACAGACCGTACGCGGTTTCCTTCATGGGCTCTTTGGATCATGGTCCGCGTACGTGTCGCCCACACATGAAGCTACAGGCAGAGAAGTGGGGCAAGTTGAGAAATAAGACCGTGAAGATAGGTTTCGGCAGAGACTGGAAGGAGGTCATGACGAACACCGCCTTGAATCTCTCCCCCCGCGGTTTCGGACGCAGCTCCTACCGAACTGGAGAACTCTTGCAGATGGGCTTGATACCTGTCTATATCCACGAAGAGGGGCCGTGGCTCTTCTACAGAGACTTGTGGACCAAAGAGAGGATTGGCTTCTCCTCCACAGTTAGCGAATTGGAGTCGACCTTGGATCACGCTTTTTCTGATATTCCCAAGCTGGTGGACATGGAGAAGCGCATCCGGGCCATGCGAAAGACTCACTTTCTGCCCCTGGGCGTGCTGGACCAGATCTACAAGTTTATGACAGAACGGGACGGCGGTGGCGATCTGAGGTGTGAACCCTTGCCGGCAAGCATCATCAGGTGACAGGACGAGATGGTGATCTCTGCGAGACGCTACTTGACAGCGTCGCCCGAAGCTTCTAACAGCAGGGCTCCTTGGATCGACGGGAGTTCAAGTCTCGAAGTCGGCTGCGAGAAGTTATTCAGCGATTCCAAAGCATGAAATCCTGCAGTGTGGGCATAGGCAGAGACCTGGCCACGCCGGAGGCTGTAGACTCAATGGAAGCACAGAGCCTCCGAAGAGTTCGGTCAATGCAACCGGGCCGAGGTCCAAACCCAACTGATACCGAACTTGGATTTGCTTTGGGGCTTAGGATCTATAGAGCGGAAGCGGGGGTTTGGGAAGGGTGCAAGGGATGGGGGCGCGTTGTTGGGGCTTTTGGGTTTTTTTCGTATAATTTGGGGAAGCATCTTAGAAGCTTAGGGTTCAAGGTTTGGAGCTGTCTAGTCTATTCTTTCATGCAACGGATGTGAAGCCAAGCATTCTGTCGCGGGTTTCTCCCGAGGTCACAGCACCATGACAAAGCGTGAAGGCGTAGAGAACAAGTTGTTGACACAATCCGTGCTTCATCAACCCAAAGCCGACGATTCGATCTTCTGCTGGGTTTGCATGCAACCTGAAGTCGATATAGCCCTCGTGCCATGCCGGATCCAAAGCCTCAGCCCGTGCCGAACGCCGATGATGCGAACACCACGGAGGACAGGGGCCTCATGCTACGGATCAAAATTGCTATCTTAAGGCCCCGATAATTGTCTCCATGTAGGAATCCTTTATAAGTATAAGGGACCCCATCGTCTAATTCTCAAGGCCCCCTGTTTTTCCCCATCAGAAAAAGGAGGAGGCCGAGGAGGGCGAGCCCTTGATCGGAGCCAGGCCCCAGGCCGGGCCTATAGGGTTGACAACAGGGTTTAACTAAGGGTTCTGTTTAGAAATAGCAGGGTTTAAGGATCGGTAGAAATATACAGGATAAGAACAAACGCAACAGGCTCAGTGCTTGCTGAAAGAAAGGAAGGAAATAGAATTAGTGTAGATGTGCGACTCTCCAGTATGTGCTGAGACGCTTCAGAGAGTCTGAGAGTCGTCATCGACCTTCGGCTGCCGGAGTTGTGTGCTTTTTGGACAGCTCGTGTGGAGAAAGCTTTCGCTCCATGTTTGTTGAAGGGTCCTAAAACGGGTGTGAACAGAAGCCTCCCCACAACAGTTTTCACCCGACCCTCGCCTCCGGCAGGGTGAGCCCTCCCAGTGATTCGCAGATTGTAGACGGAGTGGTTTATGCTGCTTATCGAGCCATCGGACCAACCTCGCGAGGTTAAGAACGTCCACGAGGTAGATGTTCTGAAGGTGCAGGAGAGCCGCCGGCGCTGGAGCCTTAACATGTGATTGTGCAGGAGATGTGCCAGGGCAGCACAGTTTTTCGATCATGTGCATCTGCTTTGAACAGCCTAGGAAACTGCCTTGGCCTGCTTGCCGGAATTTTATGCGGCATCGCCATTTTTGTCGCCGGTACCCTTTGGGAGAAGCACATGATGGTTTCCAGTGGAGAGAAAACTGCCCACCCTGCCGGTGCTTTGCAACCACCTGTTACAAGTCCAAGCGTTGGAGCCCCTGATGCCCAAGACCTGCAGCATCTTTCAACGTCCACAATCCCGGCTCCCGCCTTTAGACCTGCCGCAACCCGGCCGACGACGGCGGCAGCGAGGACGGCGGCGACGACGGCGGCGACGACGACGGCGGCGACGACGACGGCAGCGACGACGACGGCAGCGACAACGCCGGTGCTGCCTCCTGCGACTCAGGCCAAGCTTGGCCTGTTCTCGGCTGACGACTACAGGTATCCCCATGATCCCAGCAGCAGTGCTTTCAATGCGAAGGCCATGGAATGCCTCAGACAAACGAATCCTGACCTCGAGCGCTTTGAGTACCCTGCAGATGCTGAAGAGCACTTCGAAGAGTTGAATCGAACCATGAGCCAGTTCACCAAAGGGGTGAAACCACTCTGCGGCAAAATCTCAGCTGGCTACTGCGGTCCATGGATTGAGAACTACTGGATCAATCAGTTCAGTGCCATATGGAAGAACCGCAAGAATGGAACACGGCTTCGGGATATCTTTGGGCCGTATATTCCGATCATCTTTCCTTTTCTGGATATCTTTATTCCACATTTTTATCGGTACCCGAAAGGTACCCTTGAAACTCTGAACCAAACACTGCGACCCAATGTGCTGTACCTAGCCGTCTCTCAGTGCGACGATGGCATCTTTGGCCATTGGCCAGACCGGAAGCTCGTTCCATTCAGGCAGACGGACTTCCCAAATATGATGGTGCTGAGTTCAGGTGGCTACGGTCATGTCCCCTTGCCATTATTCAAGCAGATTGAAGCGCCGGTTCAAGCGGCCCCACTACCAGAGCGGACGTATGCGGTTTCCTTCATGGGCTCATTAGATCATGGGCCAAAAGGCTCCCGGCCAACCATGAAGGCCATGGCAGAAAGATGGGGCAAACTGAGGAATAAAACCGTGAGGATAGGTAAGGGCAGCGACTGGAAGGAGGTCATGACGAACACGACCCTGAATCTCTCTCCCCGTGGTTTCGGACGGAATGCATACCGGACAGAGGAGCTGTTTCAGATGGGGTTTATCCCAGTCTACATCCATGAGAAGGGCCCGTGGCTCTTCTACCGAGATCTTTGGACCGAGGAGAAAATCGGTTTCTTCTCCTCGCCCGGGGGTCTGGAGTCTACCTTGGATCATGCCTTCTCCGACATGCAAAAGCTCATGGACATGGAGAGACGAATCCGGGACATGCGAGAGACGCACTTTATGCCCTTGGGCGTGATGGACCAGATCTCGAAGTTCATGACAGAGCGGGACGGCGGTGGCGACTTGAGGTGTGAACCTTTGCCGGATAGCATCATATGAAGAGCCGCGAGGCGAGGGCTTCAGCAAGGGACTCTCTAAAAGGGTGCATGCCGGTGTGATTTCCAAATCCTCGGACTGGATGTATGATGAGTACCTCGCCTGCAGCGTCGAGTGCGAGTGCTAAAAAAATGTATGATGATTCTTCTTTCACTTCCAGGTCCTCTTGAGGATCATTTGTTATTGACCTGAGTGCCTCACCACAGTACTTCCGTCCCTACTCAGCCGAATTAGAAATAGGGCCTGAACAATCAGAAATATTATCGCCGTATAGTTCCTGTAAAGGTATATGGATGTAACAGATGACACCTCAAAGCCATCTTTCTACTTCTCAAGGCCCCTATGTTACAATGTAGCGAGCTCCGGATCCCCAGCAGCGCCTCATGCAAGTTCGACCCTTCCTGGCTTCTTCCATGCAGAGGGCTTTGGATTTACAGTTTAGGTTGGGGGCTGGGGTAGGCAACCGCTAACCTCGATAGGTATGCTGATTCCTGCCACAATTAAAACGTCGTTGTTTCTGGGCTAGGGTTTTCAGCCCCCTGAGAATGGGATCCAGCACTTGTCAATGACAGGGGCTGACTTACCTGGATGTAGAAGCTGCCAAGTGCAAGATAACAGCATCTTTAGAAACCTCCAAACCCGAATGAGACCTCGGCTGGCATGTCCGAGTTGTGAGAGCGCAAACGGGGTTCCCATGGGTTTATAGCATACCCCTTGAGATCAATTTACGATGTTGAATGAGAGTGCGCCAGACGGTTGGGGTTCTGCTCACGTCGGATGCTGGAGCAAAGCAACTACCATGCGACTTTGGGGCACTGCATAACACCAGAAAAGAAGTACTACTGGTACTAGTAAAGATTGACTTCAACAACCGTAAACATAGCATTGATGACAACAACAACAATAACAACAACACCAGCACCAGCACCAGCACCAGCAGCAGCAGCAGCAGCAACAGCAACAGCAACTTCCACCGCAGCACCACCGGCAGCAGCACCAGCAGCAACAGAAACAAACAATGACAATAACAATGATGAGAGTACTAGCAAGACTACCAATAATAGTAACAGTAGAAATAGTATAGATTTAGTACTAGTAAGAATCATAGTAACAAAAGCATCGATGGTGAAAGGCCCGGCTTCACTCATGACGGGGTTTGCATCGCCACGGCTAGGCCTCCCAGGAGTTGGCGACGTCGCGGGTGTGACGGCGCTATACGCTTCACTTTGTTGCGAAAGACTCCTTGATGTCCCAGAGGCCATCCGGCTTGCAGGTGTTGACCGTAGATGTGGCAAGGTATCCTGTTGCCATGTATTTTTTTCCCCTACAGTTCTCCCTGCAAGTTCTTCCCTTGCTACTTCTCTGACTCTTCCTTATGCTGTTTCTCTTCCTCCTGTGACGATTATGACGATAATCACAGCATTATGGCCTAGATGACTAGATGCTAGCTGTTCTTCCTGTGCTCACGTGAAGAGCCGTGCAATCGCACCCACAGCCATGGGCCGCCTTCCATGCTTCGCTTGGACCGCTTCGCAGGCAGACCTCCGGGAGCCTTGTGATGCTGGGGTTTCAGGCCCAGGGTTGACCCGTAGGACTAGCCGTCGTCCTCATCCTCGTCGTTCGTCCTAGTCATAGTCGCAATTGTCGGGAACGATGCTGACGACGATGGTTGTCATTCAGTTTTCTCGTCATGATATTCATGTTTGCCCATGGTCCAGTAGCAAAGACCTCGAAAGGAAGCGGGGAAATGGTCTTTGAGGTGTCGCTTCACTGCCGCCTTCCCGCCTGCCCACTTGGCTCAGTTTGCCGTGCCTCCGAGATCCGCGGGCCGAAATCACAGCCAGCAGCAAGTAAGCCCCCTGACATGACACTCTACCAAGCTCCCTACTGTTAAAGCGGCTTTGTCTTATTAGATCTGGGCATTCCTGCGAGAGCACCTGGGTTGGGCGCC
Source organism: Symbiodinium necroappetens (assembly GCA_905231915.1). Taxonomy (NCBI): domain Eukaryota; class Dinophyceae; order Suessiales; family Symbiodiniaceae; genus Symbiodinium; species Symbiodinium necroappetens. The sequence goes on along the minus strand of CAJNJA010024308.1, from coordinate 18,895 downwards.
TGGGCTGCGGCCGCGATGCCCGCAACCTGTCCTGTTTCTCATGGGTTTAGCCCTTCTGTCCTGTGGGTTTGGAACCTGGGAGACTCCATCCAGACGAGTCTGGAAATGTGTCCGAGGGCAGATGGGGAGAGAGTGCAGGGGGGCTTCGCGAACGAATCACCAGAGCCAAGGCAAGCAAGCCGTCGGAGAAACAGACGTCTGACAAGGCTACACGGAACTTCTTAGCTCTTGAGACCTTTTCGGGTTTGCAGTCGTCGGAGAGGTTGAGGTTGGGGCTTTGAGAATTCGGGGTTGCAGGCTTGTTGTGATTGCAAAGCTGGCATTGCGTCTACTCTGGACAGAAGCAGACTAACTCCCTTTTGCCTTGGCCCTAAACTGAAGGCCTCGAAGAAGGCACCGCTGCCGCCGCTGAAAGTGAGTGGCTGCTCTGTCCCTCATCTGAGACTCTGGAGAGGTGGCAGCAGCCACTTGGGGGACAGGTCAGGCTTGGGGTCTGGAAGTCGAGTTGTCTATGATCGGGATGCCGAGCACCGTTTGACTGATGCTTTCGGTGCTGTGCTCACCCTAAGGATGTGACGATCAGCGGCATCATTGCGGGTGAGTATGTGCCTGGTCCCAGGGGTTTGATTGAAAGGTTGCCACAAACTTTGACCTGGGATCAAGACTTGAGCAAAGCCTCATCGGAGCACCGATTCATAGGCTTTACGTATCTTGTCTGGCAAAGCGGGCTTGCATGGGGTTTAGGGTTTCGGGCTAAGGAGCACATCCGCCACATGCTGCTGAGCCTTGCTCGCTCCGGTCTTGTGTAGAGCCCAAACATGCGTATAGATGGAAACCCCAGCAGAACCCTTGTAAAACCCTTGCAGAACAGAGACTGTAAACTTTGGTTAGTTGTGGCTCATCCATGCCAAGTATTCAAGTGCACGTCTGCATCTGGTCGCTGTTTAAGACCACTGTCACCCCACATAAGAAGAAGATAAGAAGGACCCTATTTTGCAACAACTGCCCGAGAACCTGCCGGCGAGGTGCCAGATTCCACGAATCATGGCAAAGTGGTGTACAAGAAGAAGGAAAAGTCACAGGGGATAGATGAGACTCGGCTGCGCTTAGGGTATACAGGTTGGGTTTAAGGGTTTGAGGCTTGTGTTTGAAATGGAATTCCGCCGGTTTTTTAAATAGTCCCAGTGGCCGCTCTTTAACTGTTTTGGCTTTGGGGTTTCAGAGTTCATGGTCAGGGGTTGTCATGGTTCATCGGGCACTGAACGTAAATCCTACTCTCGGTGGATGGACGGTGGGAGTTCCGCTTACTAAAGAACCAAGCCTCCTTGGTGGGAAAAAATATGGGCTACGGCCAGGGTACTCAACTTCATCTAAACCTCCAGTCTTGCAGACCCGGGATGTGGACCTGCTCCAGGGTCTCAGCGAGCGCCACCCAAGCCTACTTGCAGCGGGTACTGTAGCCCGAGACCCCTAAGGGCCCAAACCCCTATGATTTCAGAGGTGCTGATCTACTTCTGGGATGAGCGCGACGGCCCCGAACTCTGTGGCTGGTGGTTCGGCCCCAAGGCCCCCGGCTCAGTTCGAAGTTCGTTGCTTCGAAAAGCTTGGTGTTGCTGAGTGAGTGCTGGGATGTAAAGTCACGCTTCTTGGGAAATTGTGGCAGACTGCATCTGGAGTCGAGTCTTCGACATTAGGGGCGGCCTTCGGCGGCCTTCGGGCTTTTGATCTTGGAGGGCTTGACAGCAAGGAGCCTTGCTCTAGCCATGAAGGGCAACTAAGCCCCTGAACCCTAAACCCTCAAAGGGGCCGAGATTTGTCCGAGGTTGACTGGGTGCATTTATGGGTTCGGGGCATCTGGGGTTTGGTAAGGGATCCGAGCGCTCCTGGGTTTGAGGAGAGGCTCTAATCATGAGTCGTAATGGTAATACCATAAACATGATGACTACACATCCTCCTCCTCCTTTCTTCCTTTTACTACTACCACCACCAACACCACGACGACGACTACAGTACTACTACTGCTACTGCTACTGCTACTGCTACTGCTACTGCTACTGCTACTGCTAGTGCTAGTGCTACTGCTGCTACTACTACTACTACTACTACGACGGTGTGAGGTGGGTGGCGACCAAGTCTGGGCTTACCACCCCAGCTGCACAGCGGGTACGCCCCCGGCCTCACAGCCGGGAAGCCCAGATGAGTCCTTCACTTAGGGTTTAGGGTTTTAGGGTTGCTGTAGTGGTTGCGAGAGTCCTGGATGCAAAAGGGTTGCTGTAGACGAGCCATGGTCTTGGACGGACCGTGGCGCGGGCTTCCGTAAAGAGGACCTCTTTGAGCATTTCTGCAGAATCAGAGGTTTAGAGGCCCGGGAGTTGTCCGGGAGAGTGCGCAGATACAGGTTTAGGGCCTCGGCATGCCGGACGATGCGTGTCCATGTGCTGGAAGAGCGGTTGGACATTCCAGATTTGTGCTCTCATTCAGAACGGATATGCCTAAAGAAGCCTAAGGTGCGAAGTGTTGCCAACGGGCAGATTTCCAAGAGATACATCTGGACATTCGTTTACCAGTTATGCTCTGTCTACTCTGATGTGTCGGTGGAACCTTGGCCCTTTGACGTCAGAAGACAGCTTTCAGGTGCACTTGTCCGAATAGCTCGCACACGAAGTTTGTTTCCAGAAGATCCCGCTACAACACGTCGAACATGAAAGGTCAGAGCAGGTCACGAGAATGCATGATCTTTCCTCTCAGGGAAGTATTGTAACAATAGAGGAATATGGTCTTACATCGCGATGGAGGTCAGCACGGGGGGAACAGCCCAATACCTGCAGAACGTCTTCCGTTAAAACCCAGCGGTTTGATCAAATAAGCACAACCCTCAGCCCCTAAAGCCGAAGTGGGCTCAACCCGTCAAATTTTAGGTTTCTGTCCCGTTCGTGGCTTTGCGCACAGGTGGAACGTGCCGCACGACGGCCCGATTGACCAGGTGCATGGTTCTCAATATATATGAATGTGATTAATGGTATCAATGAAGCTCCACCATCTTGCTAACCAAAAACCCCACACAGGTATGCCTGATGCGCCGCCTCGTCTTTAGAATTCTCTCAATTGAAGTACGCCTGACAGACTAGATTTTCACTGTAGCAGCCGTGCATCTTGGGGTGAGATGCGTTTGTTTTGCCGCTTGAAGTGCTCCTCCCCTCTGCTTCTCTCCGGCTTCGGCGCAAGCTTCCACTCCCTCTCCTTCCCTTCTTTTCCACCTGCCGTCTTTTCATGAGTCCGCAGTGTCATCAAAAGGCCCTCTTGCAGCTACCAGGACGTGCATTTGGTGGAAGCGTTGTGATGCCCCAGCGAATTTTTCAACTCTCAGCCTGCAAGTGCTCTCCTGCTAGGCTTTCAAGATCTCTGCGATTCGAGCCGCGCGGGAGGGCAGCAACAAGCGCGCGCCCTCTGTGGCTAAACTGCAAAGTACAGTAGGTGAGAGGGTCGACAGTTGACAGGCCATCGCTCATCGCTCGTGCCAGCCGGAGGGGGATCGTTTCATAAGACTCTGAATCGGAGCGAAGCAAGTGGTCCGTGGTGCATAACATGGGCCCCACCACCCTAAACCCTAACCTTGCTATTTGAGGAAAAGCCTGCACCAGAAGTTGCACCAAAGAAGCAGCGCACAGCCGAGGCGAACGGTTGCCAGGGTTGAAACATAAATATGCAAACAAACAAAGCAATAACTAAGCCCTAAAGATATATGTATATGTAAATGTACATGGTACTAGCTTGAAGTCGGAGTTAGTTCGCTTTGCAAGCCTGGGAGGTGCAGAAGAAAGAGAAGGTTGAGAAGAGCACGGCCCGCAAAGCCAGCCAGTCCAAGAGCAAGAAGCAGGTAACTGACACCTGGCCGCAGACTTTTGGAGGGTGCTTCTAAACCCAAAGCCCCAGGTAAACCCTGGCCGAGTCCAAATCGTAAAGTCCTAAACCTTCGAGTCCGAATAAACTCCGGCCCTAGTCCGATCCTCCTAAATAATCCTCAGCGCTACATCCTAAATACCACACCCTCACCCTCACCCTGCTTCGCGAGCCTCATTCACGCAGCCACGTGCTCCGATCCCTATGGCTGCACGGCTGACGGCTCGCCTGCCAATCCATCTCCGCGCCGCAGGCTCGTCCGTGGTGCCGCGCGTTACACTTGCGAGCGAGTTCCGTGGGGGCGTCTGGCAGTGGCTTTCGGCTGCAGAGGAGCGTGCCGAACAACGGTCACGATGGGTAAGTCTCGGCCGAACTTCTACGCGGTCGCACACGGTCGCAGCCCGGGCGTCTACAGAACCTGGGAGGAGTGCCAGAAGCAGGTTCACGGCTTCCCGTCCGCGCGCTTCAAAGGATTCAGAACCCAGCATGAAGCTGAAGCCTTTGTGCGTGCGCCATCGCCGCCACGTGCCAAGAACAAGGCGGCTGCTGCTAGCACCTCGCCACAGCGCGAGGTGCCCAAGCCCGACCCCACTCTGGAAGCAAATCTCCGTGCCGTCCTGCATGAGGAGCAGATGGCAGTTGCCAAAGAGGTGCTCGCCGGCCAAAATGTGTTCATAACAGGCCTCCCGGGCTGTGGCAAATCCTTCCTGCTGAAGAAGCTGATCGAGATTTTGCGCTTGCGCAAGGGCCACGAGGCGGTTGCCGTTTGTGCTTCGACCGGTGTGGCTGGCATCCACATTGGGGGCGCAACGATTCACTCCTACCTGGGCTGCGGCAAGGCGGAATCGGAGCAGGACTGGGAGAAGGCCTTCCATAGCCGGAAGGCCAAGAAGCGCATCCGGGACACCGAGGTCTTGCTGATTGACGAAGTTAGCATGCTTTCAGGCGAGTTTCTGGAGAAAGCCGGGGAGCTGGTCGCTCGAATTCGTGCTTCTGAGAAGCCTTTCGGAGGCCTGCAGGTGGTTCTCTGCGGGGATTTCCTGCAGCTCCCACCGATCAAGGCAACAAACATGGCCTTCCAGTCCGAAATCTGGGAGGCCTTGAACCTGCAACATACTGTTCTGAAGCACAACTTCCGGCAATCACGTGATCAGGAGTTCCAGACACTGCTAGGGCAGCTGCGTTTGGGCATCCTGGAACCGTCGAAGCTGGCCGCCACCTTGGGCACCGAAGCCGGTGCGAAGGTCCATCCGAAAATCGTCAGCACCAAGGATGAAGCGCTGGAGATCAACTCAAGGAACCTCGGCATACTGCCGGACAAGCTCAGGACTTTTGCTGCGCGGGACAAGGCGGACCACCTGCATGATCCTGCGGTGGCGAATGTGCTAGAAAATCTTCTTGTGGAGAAAACGCTGGAATTAAAGGTAGGCTGCGTCGTTATGCTGCTGCAAAACCTTCGCCTACCAAGCGACTGCAAACCCATGGTCCCCAGCACTCGCAAAGGACGAAAGCGCCCTTTGGACCTCGACATCGAATATGACACCAGTTGCATGGACCTCCCCTCCGAATACCAGGGGCGGCAAACCCCATTGGTCAACGGCAGCATCGGCGTGGTGGTCGGCTTTGAACATTCGCCGGAGCACGAAATTGAGTGCCCGCTTGTGGAGTTTTCGCGGGGGTACCGCAGGCTCATTGTGCCTTCGGAATTCTCCGGCGAGCTCGGCCACCTCGGAAAGTACTGCCGCACGCAGATTCCGCTCAAACTGGCCTGGGCTCTCACTGTGCACAAGACGCAGGGCTTGACTTTGCAGACGGGGGAGCTGGACCTTTCGAAGGCTTTCGAGACCGCGCAGGTGTATGTGGCACTCTCCAGGTTCCAGACGCTCGCAGGGGTGAAGATCTCGGGAATGCCGAAGTGCATCCCCAGCCCATCGCTGCAGCGCACGCAAGCTCTGAAGTTCCATGCGTCCCTGGAACTGTTAGGAGAAAGGCTTTGAAGCTCGGGGTGTCTCTGTCCCTTCCAATCTCCAGTTTCAAGGAAAAGCCAAGAAGCATGGACTTAGTGGTAGATGGAGAGCTGATGGAGCGGCGATGCTCCTTCGGTGATGCAGCCGCTGGGTGTCAGCCCACGTAGATACGAGGGCTGGTAACACAGAACTGTGCTACAGAGGCTGATATAATTTCGGGATGGAATCCAATCCTAAACCCTAAACGACCCGCGCCTATGAACCTCGCCTGGCATGTCCGAGTTGTGCGAGCCTAAACGCTCTTCAGGCTCCTCGTTCAAAGATTCATTTGAGAGGGAGTTAGAGACTGGTTGCTGCAGCATTCTTGTTCGATGTAACCTCTCTTAAGCATGGCAGCATCAACCTTGTTCAGCACCAGTAGCCTCGGGTGGCCTGTCCGAGAGTGAGCACCGAAACCCCAAGAGGGCGGAGCCCTGGCTGAGGTCGAGTCCTCCAGCGAGGATGAGGAGGAAGAGGACGAGGGAAAGGAAGAGGAGGAAGAGGAAGAGAAGGATGAAAAAGAGGAGAAAGCGTCGGAGAAGGCTTCGGAGAAGGATGAAGAAGAAGACGAAGACGAGGAGGACGAAGACGAGGAAGAAGAGGAGGAGGAGAAGGAAGAGAAGCCCAAGTCCAGAAAGAAGGAGACAACATCACGTAGCAAGTCAAAGAAGGCGAACTTTCTTGCACCACGACTAGCACCGCTTGGGGAGAGACCTGCATGTCAACCCGACATACCAAGGGTTTTGCATCTTGCTTCTGAAAGGTCGGGGAGGAGGACGAAGATGAGAAAGAAGAGAAGGACGACGACGACGACGAGGAAGAAGAAGAAGACGAGGACGGAACAATGAATCCGAATGTGATGGTTTAGGGATGTTCAGGGACAAGACGTCTCATAGGTCCCTGTGTGCCCAAGGAGGACGAAGAGGAGGAAGAAGACAAGCCGAAGTCAAAGAAGGACAGCAAGCGGAGCTCCCGATCAGAAGCCAAAGAGAGTCTGCTTCTCAGTACAACATAATATAATATGAGATACTAGGCTAGACTAGATTAGACTAGACTGTAACTTTGATATATCATATTGCAATATATGATCATGTGATACAGTTTAATATAGCAAAAATGAAGATAATCTTAACATATATATATATGTATATACATACATACACACACACATATATATGTTAACATAGTTGTATGTTGTGCAATACAACCTCTTATACTACAAGAGTACAAAATGAAGGCCACCTGGCCTGCAACTTTCGGGAGGGACAGTTCGGGAGAAGTGTTGAGGGGACGCCGAGGATCCTAAAGGTTTGGGGCAAAAAAAGATAGGGTTACTTAAGGGGAATTTCTATAGGTTCAGGGTTTAGGGGGTTGCCATAAGGGCTTGACATACTGGATGCCGTAAGGTTTACTATGCGGGTTACGATACTTGCAAGCTATAAGCTTACTCTAAGGGTTTACTACAGGGCCTTAATCATCAGAATGGGCCTTTGGGGGGTATATTATGGTATGTTTCCATTAAGGAAACCTCAGGGCTTGCGATATAGGGGCATTAATGATTGGGATAGGGTTTGGGGTATAGCCGGTACTGCAGCTTAACAGAGATGTCTGGAGGTGACAAGCCGGCCGAGTCCGCAGGCAACTACTTCGCTTCGGACTCAGCTCGCAGAAAAAGGCTCTTTAACTCGGTTTAGGGTTTAGGGTCGAGTGCGATGTGCTGCGAGGGGATTTGGCCGGGCGGCCGCAAGATGATATCACTGCCTACATCCGGTACGAATGCTGCTTGCACTTGAGCAACACCAAGGTCACGGCCTACAACAAGCGCCGGGAGGCCGTTCCGCCTTAGGTCTAGACGGATGAGGGTTACCATCGTTGGGCTACGGTGTTGCCGCATCTTTTGGTGAGTCGTCTCGGTGGGTTTAAGCTGTTGCCGATCTGCTCGTGGATGCATCTTTTGGACTGACATGTCATTCTGCATTCCTGACCATTTTCCCTTTGCATCTGGAATCGCAAAATGGGTTTCATGTCTTGGCACAGAATGTTTTGCTCCCCACAAACTCCCCACAAACTGCGGTTAAATCACTGAGACCTGGGCCGCAATTGCTTCACAGAGTTCCCACAGCTACGGAACTCCAAAATCAGCTAACAGTAGCTAACAGGACAAACTTGACATGGATCCCTGGCAGGAGGCAAGTAGCGTTTCAGAGACACTCCCGTGCAACGAGTAAAGCCTTTCACAAGCCCGAAGCAAAAAATCTTAACTCCAACACACTTTAGTATAATGTGAGGGGCCGGAATATTTAGCATTTTAATAGATTTTAATCATGATCTCCCTTTGCAGTCCCGTATACACTTATGTATAGTCTAGAATAACACCCAAAGAAGCACAGTGGCTTTTATTTTAATTTAACTCATTCGAATCATTCGAAGGCCAGGCTTTGAAAATTGCCAGCCAGCTTAGCCGTTCTCCAGGAACGTGCCAAGGCCGAGGAGGAGAAGAAGAAGAAGGCGCAAAATAGTACATCAAATAGACAGTAAGTATATATATATATATTATATATGTATATGTATGTATGTATGTATGTATGTATGTATGTATGTATGTGTGTACACATACAAGTTAGATACCGAGATACGGTACATATATGTGTTACAAGAGGATCAGACCGCCTTCGGGGTGCAAGTTTAGGCGAGGCTGGGTACGGAGGAATCTCGGATCTTCGGAAATGGTTCCGCCAATCCTGGGACTTTCGGGCTTGTCTCTCTACCGGGACAATAGCTTGCAACATCCGATGCAATGTAGGATCTCCAGGTGGGAAGATGTGTGGTGGTTCAGCTCGTTTACTGTTGATTTGCTATGGCGGTGCAGCTGCCCTGGGCGTAGGCCGTCGTATGCCCCCGAGGTTGACTTAGGGCTTAGGACCCTCAATTGTTGGCGGTGTTGCCTTCCTTAGATACTTCCTCGGCGTAATTCGACCTGCAATACGATCAATAAGTGTTGGTTAGGTATTGGCTTTAAGCACGAGCTTGAATCGTGCTTCTCCCGGCGCTCAACGCTGGATGAAATTTAAGATGGCGGCATCGAAGCCATAACCTGACAGTTCAGGGCTTAGGGTTTAGGGTCAGCGACCACATCCTAAACCTCTGAGCTTTAAGCCGCAGTGCCAGGCCCCAGAGAAGGAGTCTAGAATCGCCAATGGCACGGCCACGGTGTCTCGGAGCATGAAAAGACAGAAGTTTAGGGTTTCGAACGCCCCTTGATTCGGGGAGTTTGCTCATAATGCCCGAGGGCGTCCGAACTTCGAGCTTGATTGGCAGCGTCCATAGTCTAGCTATCGAAGGCCTTTCCGAAGGGGGTGTTTGTCCTTCGGATCAGCCGGCGCGCAAACTTCAAGGATTTGGTGCAGGCTCAGGCCTCCTGCTACTCCTCCTACTCCGCCAAAGGCGACGACTGATGCTGATGGCGGTGGTCATGATGATGTTCTTGATGGTGTTGGTAATGTTTGTGGTGATATGCTGCCCTCGCGTAGTTGTAGAAAATGCGATTAGTTTTGTGCCCACCAGCTGCAAGGCAGCATGAACAAGCCCCTCCTTGCCAGGGATTGTGCTACGATCTCATTTCCTGTTAATGATCTCAAAGGACACGAGAACGCTTTGCCGGCATGCGATACTGTACCATACTATACTGTAAAATACGCTATACAAGAAGGATGCCGTAACAGGTGGTAATGTGCTAGAGCATAGCAACTACAAGCCCCAAATCACAAGCAGTCTCAGGCCAAGGAGAAGTCCGCAAAGGACGACGAGGCAGACGAGGACGAGGCAGCCTCCGTCTTGATAGCAGGGGGAGAGGGACCGAAGTCTCCGAATGAGAGCCCTCGTATGCATAGCGACTTTAGGGCTTTGGGGGTTTAGGGAGACCTCTAAACACAGAGAACCCGAGTGCAGGAGCCTAAACTAAAGGACATTCTGACTGTGCAAACGGCGCGCTTGAAGGTATGAAAGTCTGACATACCATTACGTCTAAGTTGAACTGTTTCTCACTACATCCCGACGGTCATAGCCAGCATGACCATACTCACTGTTGTTGTGCAGTGCATGATCTTTGACTGGGGATGATTGTGTTCACGATGATGGCGACGCCTATGGCCATCACCTACATCGTTCTCACAGAACAGGTCACAATGTTCTGAGTGGCGGTCTTTGTGTCCACGGGTTTCGTTTGGATGCTCTTGCTGTTGAAGCAATGTTTCTACGTTGACGCACTAGTCACACTAGTCATGGCAACTTCGATATAGGGCTTCAACTTTCTATCCTTTCGGCTTCATTGGGGGCACTGAGCTTTCAACACGGTCCGAGCTTCATCAGCTTATGCTGTTTTCAGTTACCGAATGAAACAAATCCGAGTCCAAATAGCAGTTTCTGCCACCCAGGTGCGCATGCTCGAGGAGCTGCGAAAGCGCGCGGAAGAGCGGAAGAAAAAGATGGAGGAGCTGCCTTGAGCCTGCAAAGAACCACCGATTTGGATTTTAAACGGTTTTGGGGGGGGGGGGGTGTTGGGTGTTGAGGTCTAGTCTAGGGTCCGGGATGTCGTGCCTGCGACACGCATGCAGCCAACAGAAAATCGGAAGCCACCTGGCAGTCAAAACTCAACAGTCCCACTCACAACACAATTCAAAAAGTCCCGTTTCCAGGACCTCAAGAAGAAGGAGGCTGGGTAACGAAGCGCAATGCACATGAGGGCCTACGGCAGCTTTTGTTGTTGTTGGGGGGCCTAGGTTCCTCATTCGCTGTGCACAGGAGGAGCTCAAGAAGAAGGCAGCTCCCAAAGAGGATTCCTGTTTGGCAAAAGAATATTTCTGTGATTATTGGAATATGCATGTTAATAATTATCAGCTTAACCACAATCACAATATCCACAAAGGCTATTGCTTCAAATAACAATCACAACAACAAGCACACACACAAGCATACATGCTAACAAACAAAAACTCAAACACACAAACAAACAAGCACGCAAGCAAGCAAGCAAGCAAGCAAGCAAACAAACAAACAAACAACAAAACAAACACACAAGCAAACTAATTAACTAACAAACCAACACACAAACAAACACAAACAAACGCACAAACAAACACACAATCAAATTCACAAACAAACACACAAACGAACAAACAAACAAGCAAACAAAGACACACACACACACACGCACAAACAGAGACACACACACACACACAAATTAACACCGGCAACGGCAACGTCAACGCAGCAGCAGCAGCAGCAACAGCAACAGCAACAACAACAACAACTGCTTCTTATAATAGCACTACTCACAGTAGTAGTAATAGTCGTCGTCGTCGTCGTAGTAGTAGTTGTTGTCGTCGTCGTCGTAGTCGTAGTAGTAGTAGTAGTAGTAGTAGTAGCAGCAGCAGCAGCAGCCGCGGCAGCAGCAGCCGTAATAGTCGTGCTAGTCGTACTCGTCGTAGTCGTACTAGTCGTAGTAGTAGCATTAATAATAATAATAACAATAATAACAATAATAATAATAATAGCAATAATAGCCATGTCATGTCAAAAAGTGAGGGCTTTTCTACGAAAGCAGTGCGCGATGCAGTCGGCATCCGGATTCTTCAACTCAGTGTTTGTGTTTCCGATGCCAAAGCTCAGGGCAAAGTGTGTGGAAGCGACACAGAACTGTGGATCTGTCTAATGGCTGCAGCCAAGGACAGCAAGCCAGAAGCCAAGGCTCGAATTCCGCGTTGACCCTTCAGGGTTCAGGGTTGAGATGCTTGACAGTCTTTCGGTTTAGGACTTCGTACGCTTCCATTTCATGTCGACGCTCAGACGTGATTCGTTTGGTGGGCGCTGGCCGTGGTGAGCTGTAGTATTAAGTCAGCATTCGACAGATTTTCACCGAGAGTTTACTGAGCAAACTACCTGTCACCTGACAGTGGACCTGAACCACTCTGTACGACCATTTGTCCTCAGAGCACTCCGCAGCTAGTAAGGTCCATGAAAGTCACCCTGAGACCGCTGAAGCTTTTGTGTCAAAATTTCTGTAAAGACCCTAAACAGACCTAAACAGTAGAGTTCACGCAGTATCACTCTGCTCCTGGGCATCTTTCAGCGCTAGGCCCCAGCGCTAGGCGGCTGAAAAAGCAACTGCGAGCATCTAAAAAAACCAATGAACCTTAAACCCTTCGCCTCAAAAACGTAAACTTTCAGCCCCAGGACCAAGTATCTCTAAAGCCTGATCTTTGAAGCACTCTAAAGCCCAAGCATCCTAAGCACCACAAATCCGAAAGCCCCGACAGCACAGGTGAAGGAGTCGAAGGAGCTCTGAAGTGCGTTAGAGTGTAGGGAATAAGGGTGTAAGGTTTGGGGTTTGGGGTTCAGGATTTTGGGTTTTGGGTGTACAGTCTAGAGACTCCGAAATCCCTGACAATTAGGGAGGGCCCGCAGTTTCAGGCGTGATCCTTTTTTAGGGGGTTTTGGAGTCTCTGGGTACTTGGAGGTAAGGGTATACGGGTCATTCTTGGGGTTACCTCAGAGGTTGTACTCCTTGTCAGGCTTACTACAAGGGTCGCTCCAGGTCCAGGTCCTAGGGTCGAGGCCCAGTCCCCTAAATCCTAGAGCCTAAATCCTGTAGCCAAGTTGCTCAAGTCAGTGGAGCTACAGGGGAGCTGCGTGACTTCAATCCGTTGGGCCTTGAATAATCTTGCGCTGAACTTTCGACTTCAATTGTTCTCTGGCTGTACTCTGCAAGGTGGGAGGCAAAAAAACCCCTATGCCAAGACCCTAAAGCCTCAACCTGTGAGCCCCTTACAACGCTGGAAGCCAGGAGAAGCGGAAAAAGTCCGAGGCTCCGGCTGAGAGTAAAAGTCCTGAGCCGGAGCGTTCACGGGAGCGTTCGCGTCCACGAAAGGGCCGCGAGGCCCCGGAGGGTCGGGAATAAGATTGGTTATAAGTTATAACATATATGTATGGGCATCGAAAAGTCGACAGGTAGATAGAGATGGATGGATGGATGGATAGATGCATATACATACATAAAGGTATCTTTACATGTGTATATATATATGTATATATGTTTGTTTATCTAAGCAGAAATTTATTTGAGAATCTTATTTTTTGTTAAAGCCCCTACATTCCCTGCACCCTTCGAGCCTATCAAGATAGGCCCACTGAGTTTGGTGTTGTTTGTTGCTTGGGGTTCGGTGGGATCTTGGGTAGAGGAGGATGGAGGAATGAAAGCGTAGGGTTTGCCCAGTATTGCTGTAGGCAGTACTCCTCAAGTGCTTCGGCACCTGTCTGCGCAAAAGCCATTGAGAACATATCGTAGGATCACTTCAATGATCACGGGGGGGCTCAACAACTAAAGTGCGGGAGGTCACAAACGAGATTCTGAGCTCCATAGCACAAAACCATTCCCCTCCACCCACCCACACACACCCCCTGCTTGAATTCTTTGATCCTCATAATACCGGTTGAAAGTTTCAAAATTTGTGATTTGTTTCTCTTTTTCTCGCTTTCAGGGGTGTTTTTGCACTTTGGCACCACCGCTGCTTCCGAGCCCTTCGCGCTCCTTCAACAGATGCACCGCGCAAGTCTAACTCTGTTATGGTGCCGATTCGGACTGACGAGAGCTGTTAGATGCTGAAGCGCCACGTAACAGCTTTTCACGGTGTTGTCAGCTGCCACTTCAGATACCAAAATTCACCTACCAAGTAGTGACTCTTGGAAACAGTTTCAGTCACCAAAGACCTCAAGTTGTGGCCCTAATTGTTTCCACTCTTTCGATTTCGCCAACTCGGACTCAATTCGTTATCGCTGACGTTCCTCTACTTTAAAGACAGCATTCGTAGTTGTGCCAGCACGGTGTGTCTTTTATAGCAAGCAAGAAAGACGACCGCGATTCAATCAGCACCACCGCCGCAACCTGCACCGGCTCCGCTACCGCCACCACCATCATCACCATCATCCTCATCGTCATCATCATTCCCACAATCGACACCGGATTAGAATCAACAGAATCAACAGCATCATGTCTACTCACTTTTATGATTTTGTTCATCGGCATCTAAACCTAGACTATCGCACATGTCAACTCGTCCTGCTGCTTTGATCACCATCGTCGTCTTCATCAACAACATCTTCGTAATCGGTATCGCTATCGCCATCGCCGTTGCCACCACCAACAGCGTCAACATCATAATTGTCATAGTTGAATCATCAAGCTCACCATCAACGGCAGCATCCCCATTGTCATGGTCATCACCACTGGCTTCAGAATCATGACTATCTCCACCTCGACACTATCGACATCATGTGCATTGCGGTCATCATGCCCCGCGTCTTCTCCATCGTCAGCACACATCCGGCATCGCCATGTTCCTTTTCATTTCATCCTTTCGGTTACGGTACGAGTCCACGTAATTAGTGGTTTGCCCTTGGCCCTCTCCTGCATCGCCTGCATCGGGAGGACCGAGATCGCGAGGATCGGGGCCGCGATCGCCGTGGAGAGGGCCGCAAGCGCAATCGATCCGAGGATGCCTTCTTGCCTTTGCCTAGGGCCTGGGATAACAGGTTGCATAAGGGCTCGATAAGGTTTCTACATGGTTTCTAACACGCCATCCAGTGTAAAGAAGCAGTGGTGGTGGTAGTAGTCGTAGTAGTAGTAGGAGGAGTAGTATAGGGAGTATACGGAGAAGTAGGAGTAGTAGTAGGAGTAGTAGTAGGAGGAGTAGTAGTAGTAGTAGTAGCAGCAGCAGGAGTAGTAGTAGTAGTAGTAGTAGTAGTAGTAGTGTAGTAGGAGTACGAGTAGTAGTAAGTAGTAAGTAGTAGTACTGGCAGTCGTGTGGTAGTTAGCAGTGTTGTTATTGCTATTATGCTGAGGTTTTATACGCATGCTTCTACTCTTTCATAGAGGAGACCAAACTCCGCCGACCAGCCTTTGGCAGGACCGGAGAAAGGAGAGCGAGCCTCGAAGGGGCCGAGAGGCTCCGGGTATGGAAGGGTTTTAAGGCTTTTAGGGTTGAGGGCTTTTAGGGTGTTAGGGTTTCGGGCGAGCTCAGTTCAAGCCTGTGGAAAAAGGGTTTTAGGGTTGAGGTTTGGGGGCAAAACGGCTTCAGGGGTTGGAGTTGAGTGTTCAGAGCAGTATGAGCTTGGGACGGGGATGTTTTCTGTTAGTGTCCCGTCATGAGCAGCAGATTTCCATGGCAAAGTTTCGATGCATGTCCGGGGAATTGCCACTCTCCACTGCGCGTTCGGGTATACAACTGTCGGATTGACAAATTGAGCGCTTCAGAGGAGAGTAAGCGCAGACATGTCGAGATGGGCACTGAGTAACAGAATGTGAAAAGCAGGCGAAGTAGATATTGAGACTGCTGCACAAGAACGGCTAGAACCACTTCAAGAAGAACAATCCGCAAGGGTGGGCAATCAGCAATGGAGTTATCGCAGCTTTGCCGCCGTCGTCACGGTACCGTAGCCAGTATAGGAGGCTCAGGCTAGTACGATTTCAACGTTGGCTTCGGTCGTTTTGCGCTTGTTGAGGGAAACCTGGGCAGGACCGCGATGACCGAGGCCGCGATCGGCGCGGAGATCGGAGGGGCCGGGACCGGTCGGAGGACTAGAGCGAGAGGGAGACTGTATTCCTGGACCTTTGTGCAGAGCGGCTGCAGTTGAAATGTTTGGATCGGTTTAGGTGTGTTTACTACGTTATCATCACAGTTGCGAGTATAACTACATTGTCTTCCTCGTCTTCCTTATGCTTGTCCTTGTCGTTTCAACGGTCGTTGCTGGTTGCCGCTGGGTGTTGGTGCAGCTGCTGGTGCCTTTATATAGTGGTTGGGGTGTGCTGCTGCTCTTGTCTTAACCTAGAGCTTTTATGGCTTTTTGAAAGCCCCTGTGCCGACCATTGTCTCTGCAGGACCGTCGCCGGGACGACCGCGGCCGCGATCGTCGTGGCGATCGTCGGGGTCGGGATCGTTCCGAGGCCACCCTTTGTGCGAAACGTCCGACGCCCCAACTCGACACATCAATGCCTACGCCGTCACGACGTTGAACATCCTTGAACCCATTTTGACCCTAAACCTGTTTAGACCTTGCGGCCGACAGGACAGGCGACGTGACGACCGAGGCCGCGACAGGCGCGGAGACCACCGCGGCCGAGATCGATCGGAGGATGCCGGGGAAGGTTTAGGCTTTCGGTTTACAGTTCTAGTGCGTGGTCTAGTACTGTCACTTTCTTGTTGAGATGTGTGGAGTATCTAGGTGTCAAAGGTCTCCTCCGCTCTTGCCTAGTTTATCCTGGCATGCTTTTGGCACTGCCGCCAGCATGATCCTTGCCATCCTTGGCCCACTAATTATTGCAGCCGCATCTTCTCGAAGGGTCTTCTTGGGATTTCCGCAGGTAGGACCTTTCGTATACCCCCAATCCTGAACCCTAAGCCCTCAATCCATGCTAGTTAAACCCAAAAACCTCAAGTCTCACGCTCTTTGGTCGGCTTGTTGCGTCAGGGTCACACTCTCAGATAATATAGGGGCCATTACGGCAGTTCCTTATCATAGTATAGTATACGATACCCCAAAACCCTGTCGAAACTATTGACGCCTCTACATGAAAGCAAAGGCCCGACTTGGACTTGGAGGCATATTTGCGTACTCGCGCGAGACAATGCCAAAAGGAAATCCCAAGCTGCCTTTCAACCCTGGCTCGGAAAACTAAAACCCTAATCCCGGTTGTATTTTCGTTATTTTATCTATCTATCGACAAGCCAGTGACTGATCTCCCGGACCCGCCTGTCAGAAAATACTCGATTTTTTATTGCTACTGGTGAGTGAGACTTGCTGCATTCCCCCGCAATGCCTCTAGATTTCAAGACTTGGGGGCTGTACGCATGTAGTGTGTTTGGGATGGTTGTGCAGAGCGCAGCTCGCGAATTCCAAAGCCAAGAAGACCGCAAGGAGACTCTGTGTGGTAAGAAGGCCCTGCAAGAAGCCTGGATTTACACCATCAAGAGTAGAATCCGAAGACGCAAACAGTGGCCCTTGACGAGGACCGGCGAAAGGCAGACAGCCCGGACAAGCGGAAGGGCCGAGAGGACCGAGTTTGGACCTGATAAAGCGAACAAGCCCAATCCAAGCGGTCGGACAAGGGTTTAGGGCCTTTAGGGTTTGGGGTTTAGGACCTAGGAGTAGTAGCTAGTAGTGGCAACGAACTGGCTGATAAAGCACTTGCAATCCAAGGAATGACTGTCATCAAGCCTGTCATCACGCAAACTTAGATCCAGTACAGAATAGTGTGTGGTCGGTACCGACAGGGAAGGTGAGCAATCCTGTCGCGGGACTTCTTTACTGTTTATTGCTGCGAACTCTGCCAGACCTTCCTGTTGCAGTTGCCATTTGCCAGCTAGCCGCTAGCCCATCTTCTGAACCCCTGATCGGACTAACCGATTAACCGACGTGGCTCGACCACCATCATCAAAACTTTGGTCACAGAAGCAGCCATGACATCGGACCCTGAGAGGAGAAAGACGATAGTGAGCCGCGTGGCCGTCAGCGTGAGCCGTCCGAGGACCTCGCTATGAAGACGTGAGCATCGCATGTTTCCCCTCGAGGAACAGATCACATCAGAAACAGTAGCAGTAGTAAGTAATGGGTCACAGTGATGGGTCCAGCACAGTTCGAACGGTTGTAGTCCGTGTTGGAACGCATGTTTCGCTGCTGCGTGCCCGTGGCTCTGGACGGTTCCTGACACATAGGACTTGTCTTCCCACAGCCCGGGCCGGGGCTATGAAGTGCACCAGACTTGCTTGGCGAACACACTTATTTACGCCCATGCCACTTCGCACAGGACGAGGAAGATGAGCGCCATGTCAGCAAAGATGGCCTACTAGGGCTTCTGCCAACAAGTCTCTTCAAGGCTTCGGTGGCCCCACGTGAGTCCTAGATGCTCAACATGCGCAGTACATCGAAGCCGGCGCTTTCTTGTTTCCGCAGGAAAACTCGAAGTGCACGTTAGCTACAACATCCAACCGGCTCACCAAGCCGCAAGATCGCTTGCAAGCTTGGAGAATGTTCTGAGGCGACAAGACAAGAAACGTCGCCAGGAAGAGGAGGTGCCTCCGTGTTCTTTGAAACGGGTTCCCTGCGGGCTTGAAACGAAGTGCAGTTCTTGCAATAAGGTTCCTGCAGCCTGGGTGTGTTTTGTTGTTTAGCTGCCATGCCTGGCAAGTACGGTTTGCTGCATTCCGGTCGGCTGCCTGAGGATCTACTGAATTATGGCCATAGCCCACCAAGGTTGTACAAGGAGTGTAAGACTTTCATTGCTGAGGCGTGCTCAGGCTTGGGGAAACCGACAATCTCTGAGGCCTTACATCCGGCTGCAGCCAGTTTTGTGCACAGCAAGCAGTTAGAAGAGCGAAGTGGCAACTGGGCCTCGATTGTCGTGAGCATGAAGGTTTGTCTCGCAGCTGCTCTTGCTGCCGCCTTCACCGCGACAGCGATGTCACAGGACTCTCCGGCTGAGCTCCTTCGCGAGCTGCAGGCCCAAAAAGCGTTGCTGGAGGAGCAGCGAAAGGAGCTGAAGCAGATGACCGAAACCCAGGAGAGTATGGCTGGCGCCATGGATTCGGCGTGGCTGGTCCTTTGTGGAGCGTTGGTTATGTTCATGCATGCAGGGTTTGCAATGTTGGAAACCGGCTGCTGCCGCGCAAAGAATGCCTCGAACGTTTTGATGAAAAATTTAGTCAATGTGACTAGGTGTCACTTTGGGAAGCTTTTTTAGTTTCCCTTATGGTTCCTATAGACAGAGGTACCTATTCATAAATATTTTTGGGTGGGCCCGGAACTACAACCACCCAGGTGAGCGTTGGCACATTGGGTTGGTGGATGTTTGGCTGGGCCCTTGCCTATGGCTCTCAAGCCGGATCTTTCATTGGCACGGATGGCTTCTTCGGCCTGGGTTTCTACACGAAAGATACATC